>JAXRKP010001591.1:105000-109761 GCA_037039925.1 Doris montereyensis | reverse complement strand
TTTAATGCGATGCAGTCAACAAAGAAAGCTTACCTCTCCATCAGAGAAGAAGGAAGAAGGTGTACGATAGTAGATGGACTTGTGCGTTCCGTTGTAGGCTCTGTTTTGGGTGAATTCTCCATTGCGGCCACCTTGTGTAACAGTTTTGCCAAGCTTTATGAGGGCAGATATTTAAAAAGGTCGACATGTTATCAAAAAACGTTTCTTGATATTTTCACAAGTGAAAAACGACGATATGTTATAACTCCACCAATAAAGACAGAACAAACACGTGACGTTTCGGGTATAACACTTCGACAGACAACAGACGAGGAATATCTAGAATATAGATATATATCCGAAGCGCCAGTCGTGTTTGTTCTATCTTTATTGGTGGAGTTGTCACTTATTGTCGATTTTCACGTTTGACTTTACTCCACTGTGGCTCCTTTGTGTTATTGACCTTCTTCATGTGACTTCATTTTTTTTTTAAAGAAGAAATTTGCTTATCAAATTCAATGAAATGTGATGCAATTCAAAGCAAAGGGAAATAACCGTGTCACCAAAAAAAAAACGTCTTAGAACTGAGTTATCCAACTTACTGGGTCTCGTGGTTCGCCTTTGTATTCGATGTCGTATGGATTCCATGCGTGTAAAGGTGTTAGATAAACGATTTCGAGAGGAAGGTGAAACTCATTCGTTTGAAGTTATAGGTACATTCTCCTTTGTCGGGGTCTTGACCATTCTCACAATAAAGAAATCCTATACCTGCAACTTCCTGGACATTGAAACAAGAAAAGATTGAATTTTAGAATTAAGGCAAATATGGATATGTTTACTCGACTTATAGATAGTGCTTTTGTGTGTGAATGGGTACCAGGTACGTGCGTGCACGTAAGTAGTACATGTCGTATCAATATTACATTTGATCTATTAAAACAAAAGCAAAGTTCTTTTAAGGCCGGTATGGCCCATAGGGCCGGAGCTTATCCTGGTTTCAATAGCGTGAAGCATGACAGGTGATAGCAATCACATTCTGGCCAGGACGTTAGCCTGACGCATGTTTTTACTCCCAGGGTACTGCTTGTACCCATTTTCACCTGCGTAAGGTGAGGAAAATGCGTGTTAAGTATCTTTCCAAAGGAACAACGTCAGACCTAGTTTTGCAAAGATTTGAATCCGGGATCTCAAGATCCCGTCCGGTCGCCTAACCGGTCGGCCACCGACACAGCTCGATCAAAAGCTAACACCTTATATGAAACTGTTTACAAGTTGCGTTGGTTGACACCATTGGAGTAGGATAGATTATAAAAAGAGTTTAGTTTAGTTTTTATTAGTAGGGCCTAGTGCTTTTGCTCTTTCCAATGTTTGACACAGACGGTCTGAAATTCGTTCTTTTCCATTAACACATGAATATGGATAGGTAGGGGTGTTCAGTTTCTTCTTATTTTTCTATCTATCTAACTATCTATCTATCTATCCATCTATCTATCTATCTATATATCCATCTATCTATCTATCTTTCTTTCTATCTATCTATCTATCTATCTATCTATCTATCTATCTATCTATCTATCTATCTATCTATCTATCTATCTATTTATCTATCTATCTATCTATCTATCTATCTATCTATCTATCTATCTATCTATATATATATATATATATAGACATATATTTATCTATCTATCTATCTATCTATCTATCTATTTATCTATCTATCTATCTATCTATCTATCTATCTATCTATCTATCTATCTATCTATCTATCTATCTATCTATCTATATATCTATCTATCTATGTCTCTCTCTCTCTCTCTCTCTCTCTCTCTCTCTCTCTCTCTCTCTCTCTCTCTCTCTCTCTCTCTCTCTCTCTCTCTCTCTCTCTCTCTCTATATATATATATATATATATATATATATATATATATATATATATATATATATATATATATATATATATATATATATATATCTGTATATATATATATATACACGTATATATATATATATATATATATATATATATATATATATATATATATATATATATATATATATATATATATAATGTATCTGTCCACCCGTCTATTTATTATTTGATCTGTCTGTCTACAACCGAATCTGTTTATGGTTTATCAGGCCACAAATCTATCAATCAATCTCTTCATCAATATATGAATCTTCCACGTGTAAGCATGTTACATGTAACACGTAAACCTTCTTCACTGCACACACACACACACACACACAAACACACACACACACACACAGTGGACGTTACACTACCGGCTGTGTGTTTTCTGCCATGAACACGGTCCTGTCGTTGAAACCCCTGTGTGCAATGTTGCTCCCCATTGCACCAGGCTGCTCCATAAGGTACCAACGGTGATAGAAGCCTGAGTTGAGGGTCTGGGCAGGAAGCGAAAACATAGATACAGTGTATTACTTATACACTAGATGAGAACAGAATACACTCGAAGTACAGTTCTGCCCGTGGATAACCATGACAAGAACTCAAAGCATAAACAAACAAAAAAATGAAACCTCCATGACAACGAAGATCATAATGATGTTGTTATCATTGCTGGTAATGATGATGATGATGATGACGATGATAATGATGATTATGATGATGGTGATGATGATGATGATGATGATGATGATGATGATGATGACGATTATAAGACCTAAGACATCAGATGACTTAATGTCTCCATAAATAAACTAGGATTTGGCGCATACAAACGCACGCACACACACACACACACACACACACACACACACAGTCAGTCGTGTATTCGTTCACGTACATGTGCATGGATATTAATACTAGGTTAAATACACAAGTAGCAATTTCATGCAATCCATAGCGATGATGATCGTAATGATAATGACGATGGTAATACTAAAGAGAATAGTGATGATGATGATGAAGATGATGATGATGACGAAGTTAATGGTGATGGTGTTTTCATTAGTTGCTTAGTACAATATAGGTTAAATCATATTTTCATTCTCAATAAAAATCTTCATCAGTGTTACCAGAGTTCTTAATGCTTTTGCTTGGGCCCAACGCCCTTCATTATCAATTCGTCGATTTGCAGTTACTGGCTTTGAGTTTGCGAATGAACAGCTCGCTATGAATCCTATTAGCCGTGAGATGAATACATTGACAAGTACACACATGCAACTAATGAAATACCTGTTGGGTAAATGCATCTAGGGTTCCCAGATTGAAAGTGTCGTCTCTCAAATTGGCGCCATAATTATCAAGACCTGGAAAAGAGTACAGAAGAATCGTAATATGATAATTTATTATGATGAAGATGAGGGTGATGAAGATGATGAATCCACAATGATTTATGATGAAGATAATGATGATGGTGATGACGATGATTATGATAGTGATGATGATGATAATGATTAGGTGTCGTCCATGCACAGCAGGATGCATCACTCTTCCCTGCAGATGTCTTACACTTACAGGGGTTATGTTCCCTTCTTCCCTCTACCACGTTGGTCCACGTGCTTTATTAATAACGTGTCACCATGCCATCTTGTTGGTATTCCTGTATTTCTTTTCTCATTCTTGGCTCCTATGAGGTAAAGCTTTGTTTGTTTGTTTATTCATCTATTCTCTGTATGTCTTGTTATATATCTTATCGTGGCCAACCCATTTCTTTTGTTTTGTTTTTGTTTAAGTGAGTGTCTGAGGACGTCCATGACCCCTGTCCTTTTAATTGTCTCAATACAAAGCCTTATCTTGGAGTTTTTGATTTGATTTGATTTACTTTCCACAAATAAGGTGATCTCTGGGTTTTGGTAGGATTTTTAATTTTCCCCAGACTGCCTTGTAAACAACCAAGAGATCTCTAACGTGTACATAGTGTTGTGATCTGCACACGGAGATTTTTATCATCCGTCTCCGATGGGACTAGGTGTCGATCCACCAACATGGACCAGGGGGGGGGGGCGTAGATTTTAACGAGAAAATCGTTTAACCGTCGGCGAGACTCGAACCCACTACCTATCTTGGAGTCTGATATGCAGTATGTTTCTATCTAATGCTCTCTGTGCGGTTTGCAGTGATATGTATAAGGATATGTGCTTCACTCCCCTGTGGCTCCTTTGTATTATTCACATTGCCACATCTCTTTGTTGTTTTACGTTATTTATCTTTTTCATATTGCTAATAGATCTAGATCTAGAGTCATTTTTTTTGTCATACTGCTATTGAGACATCTTTCTCACTGTTGTGTGATGCCTTAGGTATTGCTTAGATCTAGATCTAAATTCTACGTATTTCTCGTTTGTTGTCTGACGAAGGGTTATACCCGAAACGTCACGTGTTTGTTCTGTCTTTATTAGTGGAGTTGTCATTTATTGTTATATTTCGTCCATGTATAATGATATGATTATTTTCTTTTACAATAGGGACATAAATAAATATAAATGCTTTCAGCAATAACACCGCCCTCAATTGAACTGTGTTTGACTACGGAGACTTAAAAGAAATACTATTGCGTCGATGTCATGAATTTGTTTTGAAAATGATGCTATATATAAAACAACTTTCATATTTCCAATGGCAGCCCCATAAACCTATCCTATGCAGTGCAAATTATGACAATCTCAAGCATGTTGAACGCGGGAGAGGAAGTGTGAAAAATCGGTATCGATTACATGAAAAGAAAAGTAATCTAATCATGTCTCTACTCGTGAGTTGCTGGCTTTTCGGACTTAGGAGAACAATGCAAATAAAATTGCTCCCTATTCGGAA
>JAXRKP010001591.1:0-100000 GCA_037039925.1 Doris montereyensis | reverse complement strand
AAGAAAGAACAGAAAATAAAATAAAATAAAAGAAAGAAAGACATTCAGAAAGAAAGAAATTTGAAAAGAAAGAAAGACAGAAAGAATGAAAGAAAGAAAGAAAAAAGAATAGAAAGAAAGACAAAGGAAAGAAAGAAAGAAAGAAAGAAAGAAAGAAAGAAAGAAAGAAAGAAAGAAAGAAAGAAAGAAAGAAAAAAAGAAAGAAAGAAAGAAAGAAAAAGAAGAACAGAAAGAAAAAAAGGAAAAAGAAACAGAAAGAAAGAAAAGAAGAACAGAAAAAAAAGAAATAAAACAAAATGAAGACCCAAAGACCTTTTCAATATTACCTGTAGTCCCTAACGGAGTGATCTTCATTCTGCCAGGCCTTGAACCACTCACGCATCTCCAACACCTGCTCTGGGACAGTCGCCTTGGCCAGGACCTCGGGTGGTACGTCCGGGTACGGGATTCTTTCTACCGCCAGGTACTCGTCGCTTTCGGTACTGTGGACGATGCCATCAGAGGAAGACATGACAGTCAAGACAATGTGTTATTGAACTATCTAACGCGTAATGTTAGTGTTTAAGCATTGAAACAAAAGAACTATCTAACGCGTAATGTTGGTATTTAAGCATTGAACTAAAAGAACTATCTAACGCGTAATGTTAGTGTTTAAGCATTGAAACAAAAGAACTATCTAACGCGTAATGTTAGTGTTTAAGCATTGAACTAAAAGAACTATCTAACGCATAATGTTAGTGTTTAAGCATTGAAGCAAAAGAACAATTTTCTCAAGTTATCGGAACGTATTGAGAATATCCTGGACAGAGAATGTGGCGAATGAAATTATAGTCCTTGGAAGAATAAAGATGCGACCCCAATGGCTTTTGAACAACATAAAGTAACATTAACTTATCTCCCATGTCTTACGTACCTGGGTCTATTGATAAGGTAGTCGTTGTGACGAGTACGGAACTCGACTCCGTTGAGTACTGCCTGCAGTTCACCCATTCCCACGGTGTAAGCGTGGTCAGCATGGTCATGGATGGCTGCAACTGACCAACTGATGTGACTGTTAGCATAGTAAGGCCGTGTGCCGGCCTGTCAATCGCATCTGATAAGAATTGAATATTTCAGATTATGAATGAATTTTAGTATAAATATTAAAAAAATGGCGTTTTCAAGATTAAGTTGCATCGCCTTAAACTATAATATTAACATAGCCCATTAAATGTAGGTACATGATACAGTAGTTTTGAAACATAATATTGTGATTTTCATTTGATTTGATTTTACCCACATCCCAAACTCATGTGTGATCTCGGTGGTTTTGGTAGGATTTTTAATTTTGCCCGGACTGCACTGTAAACAGGCAAGGGTCTTTATCCTGCACAGAATGGTTTAATATAGACACGTGACATCGTACCCATCCAAAACCTAGAAAAGGATCTGATCGAGGTCGTGACGTCAACGCCCATTCTACCTTTCGGTGTATGGATCCAGATACTGACCTGTGCATAAAATGCAATCCATGCCCAAATGAATCAATGACAACCTACCATTCTGTTATCGATAAAACTCCCAAACGATGTAACAAACGGAAATAGCAAAAAGGGAGTATCTAGAGCGAAAGCCAGTGGTAAAATACCAAAAGGGTGCGAGACCTCGGAGATGGGGGTGTGGGATATAAAAGGGGCTACTCTAAAGAAAAGATTGTTTTCATCTATCAGGGATTATTTAACAGAAAATGTTAGGACATACATGCATGATTTGGCTGTCTTTCATTATTTCTCTTTGGCATTCTTAATTTGTCGTATTGGGCATGCTTGGTCTTTCTCATGCTCTTCATTGCCCCCCTCCCAGAACAGCTTTTGATTTCCTTGATAGCTTTCTTGGAGTCTTTGTCCAAACTCTTCTCATTGTTCCTGTTTTGCTTTCCTCACTTCCTCTTTGGCGATAGGTCTTTTATTCACGTAATCTATCCTATCCTCTGGTCTCTTTGTTTGCAAGTATTTCTTCCAGGCATCCTTCTTTTCTTTGATCTTAGTTTTGACATTTTCATTCCACCATGCTGTTCTTTTCCCTCCTCCTTTAATTTGTTTCCTACCACAGATCTCTTCAGTACAACTGAGGAGTGTTTTTATACATTTGCCACTTTTCTTCTATTGTGCTATCATTCAGATCCATCTGCCTTTCACTGATAAATCTTTTTATCCTAAATTGGTATATCTTTTATTTAGTTCCTCTATTTTGAGTTTAGTAGCTTTTTTCTCTTTCCTTTTCTGTTTGTTTTCTTCAGTCATTAATCTCATTTTGGCAATCACTAGGTGATGATCACTAAATATTTCTGCTCCTCTGTTTACTCGTGCACCCAATGTACTGTCACACTATTATGTAGTCTATGATTGACTTCATTTTCATTTATTCTTGTATATTTGTGGATATCTTTATGAGGAAAAAAAGGTGTTGGCTATTTTCATGTTATTTTTTAGTCAAAAATCTATTAATCTCTCTCCATTTGGAGAAGTTGTCGTCTCTCCTTCTTTACCTATTACTCCTCCTGATGTTTCTATATTGTTGCCTACTCTAGCGTTTAAATCTCCTAAAGCCATTAGTAACTGTTTGTGTTTAAGATTCTCTGCAGCTATTTGTAAATCGTTTTCGAAGGTATTTTTTTTATTCTTTAGTGGCGTCTTCGTTTGGTCCATAAGCTATTAATAATTTAATTTCTCTTCCTTTTGGTTTAATATTTACCTCTAATAGCCGTGGGATTATAAATTTTCAGCTTTCTAGTAACTTTTCATGCCTTTTATGCACTAGGAGACCTACTCCTGCTCCTGCTTTAGCTCTATGTTTGACATCTACTCCTGAGAAGATTAAAATATTATTTGGTCCTACATTTTCTATTCCTTGTCCTTTTTTCTTTGTTTCTGTAATAGCCAAAATGTTTACTTTGAATTTGTCCATTTCTTCAACTAATTCTAACTGTTTTTCATTTATTGCCCTAACGTTCCATGTTCCAAAATCACAGTTCGTGTTCTTTTCCATTTTTTGTCGTTGAAAGGTCAAGCCGGTTATATTATATTTATTTCTCTGCATCAGTTAGGTTTCGGATAAGAAGGGGATTAGCCCACTGTACCCTAGGTAGATGGTGGGGCTGTCACCTTGAGACCCCCTACCAGGCCTTGTTATTTTCTGTCAGGGTTAACTCCCTTAACCTTTTGTAATTCAAGACCAACCTGCAAGCAGCAGGTTGTTATTTTCTGTCAGGTTAACTCCCTTAGCCTTTGGTCAGTCAAGACCGACCTGCAAGGCAGCAGAGACTCGTGGAGCGCAGAATCATCTACTTCCCGTACAGGTGCTTACCTGTCCACTGCCCGGTAAATGACCTCATATATGGAAATATGTGTGCAGGGAGGATAATAGAAACGAGGGGAGAAAAATAATGAGAATATCAGGATACAAAGAGTGAAAGAATATAAAACATAGACCGAGCCCACGGCTTGTTATTCTACCATGAAATAATTATTATTATTGTTCATGAAGAAAAACAAAGTTACTACTGTTGTACGTGTACTGTTAAACTGTTAGGACTGCAACATAACCTTATTGCGGATTTGGGAAAACAAACGTTTCAGTTTCACGTCACTGAATCTTGAATAGATCACAGATATCCAATGAACATTTCCAGCACTTACACGGTTGGATAAATCTAAATAATATTGTGCAGAATCTATTATATTTGTGAATTTGTTGTATAAATTGAATTGTCATCAATCTGAGGAATTTTTTGTGTTGTTGAAATGTTGGTAGAATATATTATTATATAGATCTAGATCTAGATCTAGATCTAGATCTATGCATTGCATGAGATGAGCTGATGAGGTGTGTTGTGTTATGGCAGGTTTCACAAAATCCCCATTTCCCTCTTTTGTCAAAATGTACATGTTATATTTCTTACAAGTGTTATATACCATGTTAAAGCTAGAACATGAGGATTCCAGATATATGACTTTAAGAGATAGCAAAGGACTGTGGGGCAAGTAAATTAGCTTTTAAAAGTCATGTTTTTCAGTCAAGTGGCATAACTGTGAAAATTCTAGGTCCAATGCCAGTGACGTAATGTTACGTGAACTGCATGCATCCGTCGACCGAGGTTTCCCTGGCTTTTATTTAGTGACGAACGCTTGGGCATCTGGTTTGGAGAGTTCCTGACTTTTCCTAGTTCTCAATAAGATGTGAAGTCTGTATTTGTGTTTCCTGACACCTCGGGCGTGATGTCATTTATTTATTTTTTGTCCACTATGTCAGTTCTAGTTCTGTTTCTTCATTTTAAAGTCTCTTTATCCCTAGTAATTTAACTAAATTAAGCCCAGGAGAAACCATTTTGGCTGTACAAGTGTGAAAATTCAGTTTCGACCGGGGTTAGCCCCGGAACCCCACAGGGGCCTACGCGCCCCTGGACCCAAGGCGTTCTTTTCTAGAGAATTTCTCCAGATGCCATTACATCCCCTGAACACAAGCTCTCATCTAATAGCCTTAACCTAGACATCGAAGATTTCCATAGCTTGGTGCATGCTAGGAGGAACATATGATAAACGGAAAAATTGTGGGTTAATAGAAGATGGAAATTTCAGTCTATCTGACACAGTGTATGCCTTGGATATCGGACTGTTTGTTTTATGAATGCGAGCAGTTCAAATGTCAAGTAATGTCCATGACAACACTAGGTGGTAGCATGTTGACAGGGACCAATCATTCTGCTAACATTTAAGCTCTTTGAGACATAATTAAAATTGACTGATTTTTGTTTACTTATAAATTGACTTTTTTTTTACAGTAAACCTCAATACAATTTTATATTTAATTTGCATTTTAAAAAATAATGTACAGATGCTGTATAAAAGGGCTGATTTAATTTTGTAAATCTTTAAAGAATGTGTCAGTTATGATGGTATATATACACCTATTTGCTATAAATGAAAATGAACAAAACACAACTTTTAATAGGTAATCTATAACATCTTTTTATTGTGGGCTATTTATAGTACATACCAGATATTTGTTATTTGGGACTCAACCTCTCATCAAAAACAAGTAAGAAGTAGGAGAGTAAATATTAAATTGGACATTTCCAGAAACAAAAGCCCAATGATATTGTATAGAAGTTTGTTTCCAAGTTAGATAAAGATGTTTTATTGCTAGTTCTTTTCCCTTTCTTCCTTATTATCCTTCTATATCAAAGTGTTTTCCAGCTTCATGCCTGGATGCTTTGATTTCATTGAGTTCTCTGCTTTGTGGCAGAGGAAGTTTTATTGGCAAACTGCCCTCATTAATTCCGGAAGGACTTTTTTTCTTGACCCTAATAGTTCCCCTTTTGGCTCAACTCACACTGTCACTTTTTTTAATTCTTGAAATCAGCTAATCTCAGTCTCAACTCAGTTCAAGTGAAGTCACTTTCTATGTTTACAATACACACAATTCTTGAATTCTACACTGCCTGTTTTTTTTCTTCTTCTTTTAGTACTTTATATTTGGCTCATTTTATAAAAGCGGATTGAAAACATTTACTGATTTTTAATTTCTCTTCTATTAAACATCGGAGCTGTTGGGCTGTACATTAGCGCCAGGCATCGGGTGGTTTTACCCTTCAAGCATTTTTTCATTCAGCCTGTAATCTGCAAGGGGAAGAAAAGTATTAAAGAAGTAGAGTGTACATATAACGATCTAGAAAAATTGTCCAGTCCTTTAGAGAGACAGATCTTTCCAGTTGAACAAAGCATTTTAATTCCCCACCTGAGAAGACCTAAAAGCAACTGTCAGTGAAAACATCTAGTGTTCAAGAACAAAAACAAAATGTTACTGATAAATTAAAGAACTGTATTGCCAACAAAGTGATAGTAGCAGTAACACTGGCTTTCCCATTTAGTGTTGTAAGCTGTCAAGAATGAAGTGTTTACAACTTTATTCAAAACTGTTTTCGTCAAGAATGGTGAGAAATATCCCTTAACAAGTCGGGAAAATATCTTTCACACGTGATACCTTTACCATTAAAACACCAATGTTCAGAGTGTATGAAATGGTTTTCAACCAATTCTATTTTAGAATGAAATATTATTGATGGACAAAGGAGCCAACTTCTCTTGGTGTAATATATGATGGTTTGAAGAGTCACATTCTTTTCTTTTCAATTTAATAAGATTAGTGGAGATATCATCTTGGCCATGTACGCAAAACATAAAATATCCCAAACCTCAAACTTGTACCTGTTTTCTCAGCTGCATGACTTTGCAAACCTTTAAAGATATTTTTTGTTTTCAATTACTTTACAAATTTCACTATTTTTTTTATTCCATGCAGAGCAAAGGGATTTGTGGTCAAAATTGAGATGCGTCTGGCACTTATTTAATCATTTGAGGGCTATGCTATGCATTGGTTGGAGTATGAAGCTGGCAGTGTTATTGTCTTGCCTTTTTCTGGTGTTGTTTATCGGAACTAATTTTGTAAACAAGGTAAGTTATAAGATCCAGGTGTATTCACGCTGAATTTAACATTAGGACTATATTTTGGAAACCTTTAACTCTAAAAAAGTTATTTTTAAGAATATTCATTTATTTTTTAGATTGTATGTATAGAGGGTATTTGTTTTAGCTTTCAATTGTATCCCCTTGTTTTGCCATGTGATGATATAGTGGTGATGGAAAGATAATTGTGGATCATTGGTTGACTGATCGTGAGTCATTTATTTAATGTTTTCAAGAAGATTATTATAATGTTATTTCATTATGAAAAGACCAGTTCTTGAGTTTTTATCTAAGCTTACTAATAGTTCTATGTGAATGTTTTGTTTTCCTCAGTATGTGCTCTCTGTGTTGCGCTTCACCTACCCAACCATATTTCAAGGGTAAGGATCATTACCTTACTATAAATATTTCTTTAATTTCACCATATAAAGTAAGTTATCATTTTGGCAGTGTTATAGGTATTATCTGTTTTGCAATAAATGTTTAGTGTGTGGAATTTAATAACATTGTTGGCTGGTTCTTCTTTTTCCCATCTTGTATTTTAATATCTTTGTAACACAGACTGTATTTTAGTATGAAATTACTCTTTTTTTTATCATATTATCTGGTACTTGCTTTTCTTTTTAGAAACCAGTGAAAGTGATATAACCAAATGCGTGTATATAATTCATCTCATAGGAAATATGACACTATGTATTTTAAGATCTGTCATCAAATGAAAATAGATTTGAAAGCCTTGAAGGAAGATTATATAAGACAAGTCACATAGGTATAATGGAGACACCTGATCACTCTCCCTCTGCCATGCAAACAAATGAACAAAAACTGAGTGATGTTTGAATATTTTAGCAGATTCTTTCTTGTCTGTGAGAATATAACACTATTTAATCCTTTTTCTGCAGATGGCAGACGTTGGTTGGTGTCATTATGTTCAAAGCTCTTATCTACTGGTCATGTAGACCATTTGATGGTTGGAAAACAATGGTATGTCCTCATAAATTGATATCAAATTTCTTATTTCAATGTTCTATGCAATATTATTAAAGGATAATAACAAGATCCAAATAAAAATTCCCATCCTTTGAAAACATTCACAACGTGATAATTTGTGAAATGATTTTCATCAATTTTGATTTTCAACTGAAATGGGGGCCTTGTGTCTACTTAAACTATGCTTTTGTGTTATGTACTGTTTAAAAAAAATGACAATCTTGTTTTTAACGCCTTATTGTTGAAACAATTACTAAAATGTTATTTTCATTATATCTACTCATCTCCTCCGTCTTTCGAACAATGTGTAGATTCTCTGTATCTTGGCTTTTTCATTGCTGGTTCAATTTCTGTGACTGCAGTTAGTTTACTTTAATTTTCCCTTATTCTTCAATGAGCCATATATGAAGATTTGTCTATAACTTCTTTATATCAGCAATTTTATTATTATTATTGATGTTTGTGTTAAATGTTGTTAAATGATTTTCCCAACCTGATAGTAACTAATAATTTAACTGATAATAAGAATCAACTTTTTGTCTTTTACTTTTTCAGGCATGAATGTGCCCTGTGGCTTCCCGGCATGATGTGCTTTTAGTTTCTATATACTCTGGCTCTAGAGCCATGGCCAGCTTCTGGTGAGTCAGCAGACATGGCTCTAATCTGTCTATTTCAGCTCAAAATTATTGTTAGTGAATAGCCATTACTGTCTCTCTAACGAAAATTTTAAGTTGTTTTTCTCCTTTGGTAAGGGAGAAAGTCCTTACAAGATTGAATAAGTTATATGTCACAATATAATTTTAAAAGGATATTCTACTTAAAATTGATTTCCATGTGCTGTCTGCCCTTTAATCAATATCTTGAGTTGATTAGAATTAATGCTTTGTGTCCTATTATCTTTCAAGATTTTATCATTATAATAGTGGTAAATTTCATTTAGGCATTTAATAACCCTATCACCCCTAAGCTTGAAACAGATTTAAGATATCATCTTCCTTGGTATGAATTAGAATGGAGATGTGATCTTTTTTTCCTTTTCTCTCTTTTCCAGCCCATTCCTGTATTTTTTGCCATGCAGAATATCACTCTTGTTTTTAAAGCCACAGCAGATGTTATATTCAGCAGACAGGTAATAAGTATAAGAAACTGCAAACGTTTTAGCTTCTGATCATTTTGATTTGGTGAGATGCACACATGACAATTTTTTTCTACCTTCTATCACACAGCAGTCACATAAATCATTTTATATGGGTAATAGGACTTTCAAAGTTCGGATGTTCATTTTATGGGATGCAGATGGGTACAGATCAGTAGCTCAAATGCAAATAGGCTTATATCTGCAGATCTTTCCAACTTAATTTTTGTTCTCTAGCTTGGAAAACCTGGTTTTTTTTAATATACATGTTTTCTATGTGTGGACAATGGTAAGGAATATTCATGGGAATATGCAGAGAAGTATGTGTTATTTTATACATTTTTTTCTTTTACAATAATTCTCCCAGCAATTATGTTCTGGTTTTGAAGAAAGATAAATCAGAATCCTTGACAAATCAGCAGTGCTTAACATTTTGTTTGTCTTTTATGTTGCTATGGGAATTCAGAATTAATGGTTTTGTATTATCATTATGATAGTTTTTCCCAAATCAATTTTCAGGATGTGCAGGATTTCAAAGATGTTTCTGAATCAAGAAACCTTTAACTAGTAGGGCCCATGATTATATTTTAAACTTACCAGCTACCTTGAAACTTGAAATAATGTTTTATTAACCGTTGGAGCAAATTGATTGATTGCATCATATTCTACTAAAGTGGGAAGCATAAGTTTATTTAGTTAGGTCGATTCCAGAGTAGAGATACTAAAAATTAATGTATTGATTTGTTCACAGATTTTGTCTATATAAGCTACTCTCATGCTCATGGCAACTGTTATATCTCACGCTGTCTGTAGTAAAGACAGATCCCCAGTACAATCCAGATGGATATCTGTGGATGTGTGTTCATGTATTTACCTTTAGGTGATTTTCATATCTTTCTAATCTATCTAATTGTATAATTTAAAGAAAAATAATTGTAAAACAAACTGAAATACTTGATCTAGTGATTTTTTAGTTGAATGTATTAAGAAGGTGTCATGACTTTGTTTACCTTTTTATTGCCACTCTATCTGTCTTTATTTACTTTTGTTTCTGTTGAGTAAATTACTCATCATTCTTCCTTTTGAAACCTGAAAAATATGAAGAGTTAAATTAACAGGTTAAATTTTTAGACCCTAGTCATATAAAGCAAAGCACACATCATCACAATGCATGAAAAACCTTTAAGTATATTTGAAAATAAGATCAATGGAAGAACATTGTTTTTCATTTAAATTTACTTAATTCCAGACTTAGAATCGCTGTGTGTAATGGACCATGTAACTATATTGTTTTCAATTTACTTTAAACCTCCAATGTCATGATATCACTTATTTGGCGCTCTCTATTTTGTAAAGTTATAAAAAAAATTCTTTTTTTTGGAAATGAATCGATTTATGCATCTTTTATTCCTTCTTGAAATTGCTTGAGGCCAGAAGATTTGATGTTAAGTTGACTCATACCCTATCTGTCCAACCGTCACCTAATTTCTATAAACTGTTACTATTTTTCATCAATAAGTTACAAATAGATTTTCCAAGCATGCAAATAATATGTGGATTTGGTAGCTCGAACATTGACCTCATATATCGCATCAATTTCTTCTTAGAAATTAATTTTTATTTTATATCTTTCAGGGTTTTTTGAAATCTATACTAACTTGATCGAGCAGGTTAACACTCCAGGTGAGATGTGTGAGGATTCATGAAAAGGATTACAGAAGTGTTTTCTCCCCATTGATTTTCATCAATGCTTTGAAATAATAAAACAAAACACTTTCTAGTTATGACTCAAGCTTGCTATTTTAACTTTAAGGCAGTATAACGCATTTAGATATTATAATTATAGGCTAAGGATTTTGAAATTCTAAAGACTTTTTCCTTTGTTATTTATTGAAATCAGTTACACAACCTTAATTCTTGAATGAGGGAAAGATAATTATATTGAAACTCCAAACATATTACAATATCATATTCCTATACATTGTAAAGATATCTATTATAAATGAAGGACTACAGTGAAGAAAAAAAATATGTACCTCTACCATCAGCAGATCCGATTATCACCAGAACCAGATTTTTTGTCCCTTCACACTATCATTTTTTCTCTCTGAACGCTTTATCAAACATAATGATCAAGAATGAATTTAGATCTAGAATCTTGATCTATTGTGTGGCATTAGTGACTGAGTGGTTACGCATGGCAGCTAGGTCCGACATTGTGTTCCTTAGGCAAGACACAACATGCATTTTTCCCCACTCAACCCAGGTACAAATGGTACAAACACTAACTTTGGAGTAAAACCCTGCGGTCAGACTAGCGTCCTGTCCTGGAGGTGATTATTTTCTCCTGTTCAGCTTCACGCTACATAAACCGGGATACGCTCTGGCTCTTTGTGTCATATCAACCTTGAAAAAACTTTTACTTGATCTTTTATACTTTAATTGGATTAAATCAATTGCTTTTGTTCTTTGAAGTTATGTTAAACAATAGAACAAAAAGAAGTATTCTAATGGGTCATGAGAACCAAGAGACTGATGCATTGTGCATTGATATTTCTCATCACCAATTTGGCAACGATTAACTTGAAATTGGCTTTTTTATAAATATTATACATATTTTGTGACGATGCACAATGTCCTAATTTTTCTTTTCTTTTGATTCGAAATCATGAAAATCCGTACTCTATAGTCTTTGCTCTTCTGTGGACTCAAACTTGTTCATATTTTTTATTCATAATAGAATTTTAATTGATGTAAATTTAAACTTGTACTTCTACCAGGTATAATTCAATTTCTTATAACTTGCTTGCATCATATTGTCCTACCCCTTCTTCATAACTGCTTTGATACTATTGATTCTCCAGACACACCGAGCGGCTGTTTTGTTGCTATTTATATAGTGTCATTGTGTTAGTTCATGTAGCTACTTCCTCGGTGATGCCCTCGAAGCAGCAAAGTTTCCATACCTGTATTTTGCAAAATTTTATGTGGGTTGTATTTTGAGGTATGCATATGTTTTTCTTGAAACTCCTTATGTTTTCATTGAAGTTTGTATATTTATTTATTATTTTCTAACTGTTTTGCTGTTGCTGAATGACAAACATAACTTCTGATGTGCTAACGGATAAGATGAAGTGATTAAACTGCTTAATAAGGAACATTTTTGGAGTTTGAAAATGCAATAAGGGTTGGAAAATTGAAATTGATGATCAATGCGATTATTTCCTTGAAGATAAATGATAAAAGCATATATAACAATTATATTATACTCTTTTTAAGTTGAATTATCGGGAAAAAGAGCTGTATTAAGCGTTGTCTTTTGATTTGATGTTTTATGGGAATAAAACAGCTGTCTTTCGAGAACAAATGTCATTAATATAGAAAATATTATCTCATGCATTATTTAGCTTAATTATTTTGCTTTGTAATGCCATCATTCCATTATCCATACATTGATAAATGTTCTACTTTTTGCGGACTGCTCTACCTTTTTTTTTTAGCAACAGCTAACACTAATCTCATGATATGTCTTTCCTTTTTTTAGACTTTGGTTGTGTGCAATTTAATTCAAGTGGGTTTTTGCTTTCTTCTGTATTTTACTTGCAGTGGGGTTCTGGGTATGTTAATGAATTTGAGTGCAATTCGTCTGCATGAAGTGGGTGCCTTCGCAAGCTCATTTGACATTGGTGTTGTTCAAAGTATAGCAAAGGTGAGTTTTCTTTAACCAGTAGTCGATTTCTCCTCCATTATTAACTCATTGTGTTGTTCTCATATTTCTTCTTGAATTTATCATTTAATGATCATGAAGCTTTTTTTCAATATAGGCCTAATGCACTTTTCTCATAGTCAATCTATTTTTATTCTAACTTGAGTATTTTAAGAATATTTATCTTTTTTTCCATTCTTTTACATACAAATTGTTGTACTATTTAAGTAAGAATTTTATATATACATATGTTTTTGTTGGACATCTGTTTTCAGATTGCATGTTCATGTGCTTCTCTTGGTTTTTACGACATGATAACATCCCATACATTTTTTCTTCTTGTAAGTAAATCCCTGCTTTTTATGTCTTCACATCGGCTTGAAGGGTTGATGGCTTCTCAATAACTTATGTATATTAAATTGTAAGAGAGTGTTTAACAATTAATGATAAAAATGAATGCATTTCAAACACGATTGACATAGATTTATAGAAGAGAAAAGGTGTGAAAATTTTCAGACTGTGATTAAACCAGGGTGTCTGTTTCTGAATAATCAAACAAATCGCAGATGCTTTCTTTCACTTGATGATGATGATGCTGATGAAAAGTTTTCCTTTGTTGTGGTTATCATTGTTATTCTTACTGATTTTATTAGTAGACGTAGAATTTGTAGTCGTGATGAAATTCCTCAAAGGCCATTACTCCCATGCAGTCAGAGCGTATCCCAGATTCTGTAGCACAAAACGAAACAGGTGATATGTTATCTCCTGATAGAACACTAGTCAAAGGTAGGTTTTACTATCCACTTCACTTGATGCTAGTACCCATTTACACCCAAGTCTAGTGGGGAAATGTGTGTTAAGTACCTTTCCCAAGGAATGCAACAGTTGACCTGACATTGCCACGATTCAAATCTAGGACCTCTCAATCCCAAGTATGACAGTCTAACACTGACTTCCAACAACTCTAGCAGTAGAAGAAGTATGTTATCATATGCATTATTATCATTATTATTGTTGTAGCATATTATTATTGTTATCTATTATTGTAACATTATTATTAGTGGTATAATTATTATTATTGTTCTTATTATGAAACATTATTATTATTGTAAGATGTCATCATTAGTATTGTTATTTTTATCATTGTTGTTATCATCATTTTTATTATCTTGATTTCAATTGCAGCTTGGCATTGAATCATTTGTGTAGTTTTGGCTTCAGTGAAAGCTCCAACCTTTGGAAGAAAGAGATTGCAAATGATATTCAGTCTGCGTAAGGAATGTTTCAAGCCTTTTCTCATGATCATGAGTCTTTTAATCAATTGCTTGTAAAAACAGGGTTTTCTTGCCACTTTTATGTTAATAAAGAGTGATATCAAGGACAATCCATAGTTTATACATCGTCACAACCAAACGGACCAGAACTGTTTTAGGGAGGGGTTCTGGAGTGAAATGTTTCATCTATTATTTAACGCATATATAGGTCTAATGAACATGGTGTGCTGAGTTGAAATATCTAGAAGGGTTTTTTTTCTGACACTTCCGGTTGCCATGGAAATGACTGCCATCTTGGATTTTGCCCAAAAATTTCAACAATATCGATATGCTTCCATTATGTTGGACAAAATTCTTTCAAACTTTGTACACACCTTTTTATAAAATATCTCAATTTGATCAGATTGGATTTTGGTTCTATTGGGGCTTGGTTTTGTTAATGAATTTTTGAAAATAGCGTATGAGAACAACCAAAAAATATTATACAAAAAAGTCAAATTTCTCCAAACTATTACATGTATTGAAAAAAGCATCTGATCATATGTTTTTTCCACCCACCCACTATTCCTGATAAATTTCATGAAGATACGTTGAGAAATAAAAACGTAGATAGAAAATAATGAACAAAGACGACATTCTAAAAAAAATCTTTTTTTCTCTTTTTGTTTTGTTATTTGAATCTTTTTCCTCCCATTAACCTAAGAATAAAGTAGGATCACACTTTGAAACATCATAAAACCTTGAGAGGCTCTCAACTACTTCTTATAAACACTGTTTCAACTGTCCTAGCTCCCTTTTACTTGTGTCGGGATGGTACCTATTGGTAACAGGTGTGCGAATATGTCACATGTTTTCTCGCTAATCTAAGCTAATATTCAAAAATTACTCAAAAGACGTTGTTTGGATAAAAAATATTGTGATGATCAAAATGAACCCCAACTTGCAATACTTAGGATAAAATTTCTGGCTTTTATAGTACAACAGCTGTGGTGAGAGATGGGTCTGTATCATTTCTAAATCATTTGTATAAATTCAAAAAATTGATTATTGAGCTTCTAGAATAGTACCATTGTAAAGTGAATGAACTACTCTATCCACTTATACGAGAGACCAGATTTGTCCCATTTGTACGAAAATGGCTTTCCATGAAATTTCATTTCTGTAATTTTGTTCTTTTTGAGCTTTTAGTTTTTGAAATAGGATATGTTTTCTTTGTGGACCCTATAGTTTACATAGAAATGAGACCCAGGCAACAACAAACATCTTTAATTCTCTTCCCAGTTTCTTGATGTAGGAGAGAAAGACAGAGGACAGTGACACCAGCAGCCAGGTAGCAAATGACATTCCGATTCAATTAAAACGTCAAGAACTACAGCAAGATTTGATCCGCATGGATGTGGTTTGAAGTCAGGTGTGGGTGACACTGCTTGTTTTGTTTACGTGTGTTTCTTTTGCTATTTGCTGCTTTCTAATCAAACTGATCGGTTTTAAAAATCTACAATATAAATGCAGTGAAATCTGATCTTAATTGATTGCTTCAAACATTCTGAAATTGTGTGCACGTCATTGAATATATATATCATAAGTAATTACAAGGTTGTGCCGTAAATAATGTTATCTCTGTAACCAAATATTTTCAATCTGCTTTTATGTGTATATTATTAGTGATCTGATCTGCAAGGTCGTTAAATACGCTTTTGTTGCTGGTAGTCAAATTTAAAAAATTGTTTTTCATTCGGGCTAAACATGCGTAGTGTCAACATTCCGTTACTTTGTAAGTACCAAATTTTGAATATTGATCCTTACATCTCAAGATAATACGCAATCTTATTCTCAGGTCTCGTCATTTTAAAGCAATAGATTATATTCATAAAGAAGAATACAACAAAAGGAACTTACTTTTGTTTTTTAAAATCATCAAACAATCTTTATGTTTAGTTAATTACATGTATGGAAAGACACAAGTTAGTCAATGTGATCATAAGTAGGTTAATGAAGTGTATGTTTTTCATTTTATTTTTAAAGGTGTACATATGTATATATATGCGATTGAGATTGATGATAACAAAATTTGAGATTAAGTTTACTAAAAGAAAAAAGGTAATTTATGCCTTGAAATATTGGCCATTGAAACATTCATTTTCAAGAATTGTCAACATCTGTCAGCTAAGGTGAAAACACTGGCACTATCCATTATTATGCCGTTAGTTATCTTGTATGAAACACATTTGAACTTTGCACTGCTTTCTTAGCGCATAACTTACTTTTAAGTTCTCATTTGTAAATGTTTCCAATAACCAGTCCTGAGCAATTACTGTGACAACACTTACAGAAACTATAAATTTTTCACAGAATTTCAGTCATTCATAAAAATGGAGCATTTTATTGACATCTTAGTGTTAGCTTTCAAACATGTATTCTCTCATACCAACGTTTTTGGACATGGCCAATTCATCAACTTTAGTGTACATATTGATATGAGGATCTGTGATTTTCCATGCTGTTTGCGACATGATGCTACTTGCCACATATTATGATGTAACTCATTATTGACTTATTTTGTTTATGTCCATGTATTTGCTCACTTTATGACCAATTAATTGTTTAATGTAATGTAAAGACATTTTTTGAATTTACGTAAGTGAACACCGTAACAATTTAAGATGAGAAGACTATTTTAAGCAATAACACTGTTTGACACTGGATCATAAATTAAAAATAAAAGGAATTGGCGAAGTGGAAATCAAGAGAAGATTATCAATTTGATGGATTCACATCAGTCACAGGCAGTATGGACTTGTAAAAAACTAACACTGACGGGTTATTTTTCATTCTAATTTCATCAAGCTTTATAACATTTCTAGGGTTTGGCAAGTTAAGCATTAGTTAGTTATAATGAAGTATTTTTAGATGAAGTAGATCTATATATATCTGAGAAAGTATATGAAGTACATACATGAATGCATTTTAATGATGATTCATAAGGTGAATCATGGGTTGAATGGCCTTTCGTAATATCTGGCTTTCTGGTAGGTAGATAATAATCAATTAATCAAAAAAGCATTATTTTTTTTTAGTGCAGTGCAGTTTAGCTTATGTCATCTCATTTACCCTCCATATGGATTTTTATCTATATAAATTTGTCAGATTGTTTTATGTTTGCTTTGAGAAAGTCTTTTCCAGAAATTTTAATATCAATGCATCTGACTTTTGTTGATAAAACATCAATGTTTGTGCAATATGGTTTAATATGCTTGGCTAATTGCTTTGAAAATGTTTACACTTTGCTGTGAATTATGAATTTTAATGTGTATTCCCTTTCTCCAATCAGCTCTGTACAGCCATAGATGTGACACAATTATGACCCTCTTGAACTATTGACATTGTTTCAGTGTTGATTGATTCTGATTGTAGTTTCATCACTATCATTTTTTTTAAAGTTACTTCTTTTTTGGTCTAGATCTATATATATATATATAAATTATCTTTTAGTATGTACGTACATGCATGTATTGTCCTTATTTTGTGAAAGTTTGATGGCATTCGCTTGCACAGATATTGTGTTAAAGCGTTTTACTTAATACCCTATGTCTGTTATTGTACTGAAATGATGGACCTAATTGAGGTCTTGATTGTGTGGAAACGAAACGCTTGATAAATTTCTTTCATCAGTCTATCGCAACATTCTCTTTAAAGTTGGGGAAGCCTTTACATTTGTTGTCGATGGCTATCTTAGCCAGATACAAGCTGATTAATTGGACCTATAAATTACTGTTAAGTGCGGCAAAGCTAGCAGGGGAGCTTAACACTACCTGGCGGCCCTTTGCTGACCTCGGTCAGCGTGACCCAGGTGCACTGCGCCGCCAACTAAGAGGGACAAGTTTTGTACGCTGTGAACTGAATGGACAGATTAAATATTTTCTTCTTTCAGATTTAGAATAATTATCAGACTTAAAGGGACATCTAACCTTTACTTTGTTTTTATAATGACATGATAGTACAGTAGTTTTCATGAGAGTGCCCTCTGCCTGAATGCCCGCTTTGCCTAAGTGCCCGCTTTCCTGAAACCAAATTTTTTTCTATCAAAATTATCACTCTGTATGCCTACCCACAAAAACTCCCTGTTGCCTGAGTACTGTATGTCAGCAGCTTGTCAGTAATAATGGTATGAAAAGCCAACTAGATTGTAATAAAATTACTCATATCACTTGTCTTTAGTTCATAGACACGTTGTAGGTCAACTGTTATTGCTCATTTCAATGTTAGTTCCACCTCTTTGTTACATGTATACAATGAGTTGGACCTCGATGACCCATGCTCAATGACAGGATGGTAATATTGGTATGAAGTCTGTGTGTGGCCTTTTTTCATAACGTTGGACTCTAAAAGCATGGCCGACAGATTAGCCAATCAAACGCTCATGTTCAATGATGCGGGACGGTTTGGAAATCTTTTGTGGCCTTGCACAGATGGCTGGCTATTGAATAAATCTACAAATTTACGTTGCACAATAGGACCTCACAGGGCAATGTCGTCTGTATGCCAGCTTTCAGTTTTCAGTTGGGTTTTTTTCTTAAATAGACCAGAAAATAGAGAGCTTATTTTGTTTTTCTTTTGAGCATTTGTCAAAAGCAAGAAACGGTTTGGTTACATCATAATTATTGTTCTTTTTTTTTTTTCGTCCTATTAATACTAATAATAGTTAATTATTGGATGAAGATTACCTCTTAGAATAGTTATAAGTACAAAGAGCTTTGTTGTTGCACAAGATATGATCCACCTTGAATTTATATATAATTATTGGTCTTTCTTTGTTTGCCAAAGGCTCTGTTACCAGGCTACTAAGAGTAGCCATATTTTGCATGTAGATTCCAGATGATCTTCAGATCGTTTTTATGCGAGGAATTCTTCTACCAGAGGTGACGTTTGATTATTGAAAATTTCGTTGTTTCCCTGTTTTTGGGTATAATTTTTATTCACCTACATTGCCGCTTTGAGCAGGTTACAATTAAAAAGTTGGAATAATGCTGTTCACGCCACCCGCAATACCTCAGTTTCGAATATTTATGCGATGTAATAATCATACTTGGTATCACCTGGGGTGTAACATGCTAGTCTATGATATTCCTATTTAATTTCTTTCAGCTGTGTTTTCACAGGCATATTCACTCACACATATTATAAGAATAATATGATATTTGATTGCAAATGAGATTACAGGGACGTAAAAGTCTTATCCTTTTTAAGATTTCATGTTTTTGGTAAATCTACGCACAACGGTTCCTTTTCAAGGCGGAACTCATTATTTTATGTATTAAAAACTCTGAAAAAAACAATATGAAATTTTTAAAAGTGAAAATGATGACTCAATGCTATTTTGTTTCCTGTGTCAGCTATAAATTATTTATAGTCTTCTATATGAACTTACTGGTACTTGTCGCAGTAGCGTTCCTTGCTGTTTACCACATTATCTAAGTATATATAATTCTGAGTTTGTCATTCTTTATGTGTCAAAAGTTTTGTACAGGCCACTAAAAATAACCATATTTTGCATGTAGGCTCTAAATGATCCCGAGGTTTTCATTTGAGGAATTTTTCAACCACACGTTTAATGAAGGGAAATTCCATTGGTTCCATCGATTGCGAGTAAAATTTTCATCCACCTAAGCTGCTATTTTGAACAGCTTCTATAATTAAAAAGCTGGAATATCCCCCCAGGGTATAACAATAACGTGCTTGTTTGGTAATAAGGGGCCTTTGAGTGTACTTTCTGGAGAAATATTACTAATTATTGTCTTCATGACTTTTTACACAGTTATGAGAATGTTTTTGTTTGGGGAGGGAGGGGGGGGGGTACGTTTATTTGTTTCAATAGGTCAACAGGTCATGTTGATCATAACATCATTTTGTAATTTCCATGACCACAGTTAATCAGGGTTTGCGTTGCTTTAGCCTTCCTGTATTTTGGCACGGAAACTTAATTACAATTAGAGAACAGGGATCACTCACCAATGTTGTGAAGACATGGAACCTTACATTTACATTTGCCCTATTGGTCCTCATGAATGAAAACAAGTTTCAGTCACTGTTGGTAACATTCAATAACAATAACATCTAAGTCTTTTGATGCAGATAATATTTGGTACTGATTAAGGGTTTTGTCAAACCAGCTGTGTTTATTCCATTTTATGGAGAGAGGTTGATTTTAAATTTAACTCTTGCCATTACATTTGTACTTATTTTATATGTTTTAATCCAAGTGTTTCTTCTGTTGGGTTTATCTTCTTTGCACACAGTACCGGTATTAATGTTTGACGAATAGATGTATTCATTGTAATGCTGTTGTAAGTCTGCTCAACCAGCTCGTGTTGCGAGGTGTGTTTGTTTGTTTGGGTGCGTTTTGTGTTGTCCATTTTGTTTTCTTTGGGGGGTCGAGGAAGGGGAGGTGTAATGGGGTCAAGACAATTTTTAAAGTTTTATTGAAAGTCTTGGCGATTGGAAATTTTACTCTCTTACATATTATAATATACATCCATGTAATATGATGTCAACCTTTTTTTTTCTTTCTTTTTTTATTCACTAGATTTCTTTTTATTTTGTAGAGAAATGTCTTATGCATTTGTTTTTGTTCCATTGTTTGTTTTGGGTATGAAGAAGGAAACATTGGGCATCTGATGTGCAAACTTACAGCACAGTCAACTTTGAGACAGCATCAGTGCATTTGGGAAATGTACCTGGTTGAAGTCATTTATATTAATTATAGTACATTTCAGCATCCTATTTTAGACAGGTCCACTGTCCACTGAGATCAGTTTGCTTCTGACTTTTCCAAACTTTGAAGAACCAAATACAAATCAATGAACTTACCACTGCTGTCTTACACTGATAATGTATTTATTACATGATTGGAGCTGTATATTAGAAATATTTGTAACTGAATATGTATGGATGTTATACCATAAGTTAATAACTTCCTATTTTGCACTTGATCCTTCTTCAATAGTGCTGATTAGAGTAATGATTAAAAAGTTTTTTGGATTGAATTGAATACTGCTAGAAATGTTTACTTTTCCTCATGGTCGTGTTTCATGACTTCTGTCTAAAGTTTGGATATTGAGAACTACTGTTAGCAACAATCTTTTTGTCTATTGGTTAAGTTGAGAAATCATTCAGTTCATGATAAACTGACACCGACAGGAATAGCCAGTATACTGGAATAGGGAATAGATACAGGGTGGAAGGGATGATGTGAGATTGAGATATTCTTCAATGATTAGGGTACATGAAGACATGTGTAGATGCCATTATGTGATTATAAACATGTGTAGTAAACAGTCCTTAAATTTAAGCTTTGTGTGAGATGTGTGTGTGTCCCAGTGCTGGTTAAACAATTTCACAGCTATTCTATTGTCCTATGATAATACTTTATGGCCATGGCAAGAAACATTGGCTTCTTAGATCACAGTGCTATCGTCATCAGGATACTTTGTTGTTTTTTTTTAATTGCATTCCAAAGTAATAAATTGCAATTTGCTTGTAAATAAGAAGAGTCAGATTATGTAACAGGAACATAGGTCTGGTTATATTATTATTATTACGTTGTTTCAAATCTTCATTGTATTTTCTATATCATCAGACATATTTAAACGTTTTAATTTACTCATTTTTTGAGATAGGTTTGGGTTATAATTAGTGCTCATGATAATATTATAATAATATATTTTGTTTGTTTCTATTTCCCAAAGAAATGTCACAACTGCTTTCAGTCACTCTACAACTGTTACATGTTTTGTACATACTGGTTCAATTGTTTCTTTGCAAAAATGTACTTGATGCATTCTCATAAAACTTAACGCTTTGAAAGGATCTATTTATTTATATTTTCCATGCATATCTCATGGCTCCTTTGATTGTCATGCATTTCGTTCTCACTATTTTTTTCAAAAACAAAACTTAAGGATCTTTTACCTCCTGGGATAGGGTAATTAATTAATTATTCAACAACAACATTTTATTACAATGTCATTATGTGGCTCCATCAGTATCAGAATGCATATTATTTGACAGAGAATATTCTCTTTGAGGGTTAATTGTCTTAATCGATAATATTAATAACCATAGCATGGTCAATATCATGTTTCTTTTTTTCTTTTCATTGAAAATTCTTAACTTTATTAGTCTTATTCTCATTACTCTCATTGACCACATTTCACTGTGATCACCCCTGCATCTATTATTATTAACCCATTAAAATGAAATTTTTACATTATGTTTTCAAACAAAGTCATTCGTCTTTAGTTTGTTTGTGTGGTTGCTGTGCAAGTGGAGATATGACTGATCGTCATCTTGAATTTAAAAAAAAAAAATAAATAATGTCTGGGATGGATGGAGTGCCACCAGTTCTCCCATGCCGGATCCAATTCATGTCATGGCGAGTGGACATACTTTACTGAAACTCAAGGAGGGACATGTACAACAAGACGATTCATAGTAACATATATTGCACTGGTGGACGGGAAAAAGGTGTTGGTGCAGGTGCTACTTCTTTCCTGTCACTGTCACCCTTTCATATGTCTTTCCTTTCATATTACTGTTTCCTCTGATATCACCCCATATGGTGGTACAGCACCTAATGGAACTTGCTAACCACGTATGTGTAGCCTACATGGCCTGCCATTTCAATTTCTTGTTCATAATACAATGGGCACCTTATATCTATATATATATATATATAACAAGCATGCCCGTAGACTATGATGATTATGATTACTATTTTACCACATTCTTTTTTTCAACAATGACCTACACAATAGGTTACTGGGTACAGGGTGATCAAGTACAGGTAGAGTTTCGATACTTAGGTTAGGCGAGCTTTTCATTGCAGATCTAATGACCGGAAATGAAGGAATGAGTAACAATAGCAATAAAACGTTTTGTTGATCGCAGGCAAACCAATCTTTTTTCCAATCAATTAAAATACTGATTTGACAAATTGACCCAAGAGTTTATTCGGTAAAAACCTAAAGCAGACTATTTGAAATCTACATGCTGTGAAATATGGAGGTTGTGGGTGCAGTGGTTCCTGAGATTAGAGCGGTCAGTTTGAGATTTACTGCTTTATGTACAGATTATGAGTTGGTCACCAAAGGCTCTATTGCCATGCCACCAAGAGTAGCCATATTTTGTGCATGTAGATTCCAAATGATTCCAAGATCATTTTTATGCGAGGAATTCTTGTACTAGAAGTGACGTTTAATTATTGAAAATGTCATGGTTTCCCCGTCTTTGAGTATAATTTTCATTCACCTAAGCCACCACTTTGAACAGGTTTTATAATTAAAAAGTTGGTATAATACTGTCCACGCCTACCTTCGTAACCTCAGTATCGAATACTGACTCGATCTGATAATCCTACTGGTATCAACCGGGGTGTGACATGCTTGTTACTTATAATTATAAGAACACCGATTATAATAGGACCATCGCCACCCCCGCCACCCCACTTCTCTCTCTCTCTCTCTCTCTCTCTCTCTCTCTCTCTCTCTCTCTCTCTCTCTCTCTCTCTCTCTCTTTCTCTCTCTCTCTCTCTCTTTCTCCGGGTAGATAGATCTTGTCAGCTGGTAAGGTAGTATATCTAGGAGACGGAAAACTCTGATTTCAAAACGTGGGCAGACAGGGTTCTACCGTTAACCTGGGAGGGTAGCCTGTCTAGGAGTGAATCTCCCAAATAAATCCTTGTCCTCCTAGTCAGAGGGTTGGGCGCGGAGCCAGCAGCCCTACCCTGCAAAAATCAGCGTCAAACAATTCAGTTGCGCCAACCTTGGGCACAGTTGGTGTCCCTCTACGCCACGGACGCACACACTCCCCCCACCCCCCTGGGACAGTGAAGAGTGCAATATGAAGCTTAGCAGGCCGATCCACCTTCTTAACCCAAGGGAAATCTCCAGAATTGACACCTGGAACGTCCATACTATACACGAGACAGGGAATTAATCACAAATAGCCTCATAATTCAGGAATTATCAACTGGATATTTTCGGAATCAGTGAAACTCATTGTATTGGACTAGGAGAATCAACATTGACAACCGGTGAAACAATAATTAATTCAGGAAACACTGACAACGATGCAACCCACTCTGGATGAGTTGGTTTTATGTTATCAAGAAAAGCCCAAACCTCGCTTATTTCATGGAAACTAATGGGACATCGGATTGTATAGTATCAGCCACTTTTAGAACCACAACTGGCGAGCGAATAAATCTTAAATGTCATCCAATGCTATGCCCCAACGAATGACAAGGGGGAAGATGTCAAAGTAGATTTCTACGAGCGACTCATGCAAAAAGCTTGAAAACATCAAGTGAGGGGGCATTACAATAATAATGGGAGATTTTAACACCAAATAGGGGATGAGAACAAAAGGATTTGAAGAAGTTATGGG
Organism: Doris montereyensis; assembly: GCA_037039925.1. Classification (NCBI taxonomy): domain Eukaryota; kingdom Metazoa; phylum Mollusca; class Gastropoda; order Nudibranchia; family Dorididae; genus Doris; species Doris montereyensis. Next base: position 75,949 of record JAXRKP010001591.1, on the reverse strand, counting down.
AAAGCACGGATTAGGGACAATAAATGAAAAACGGAGAACTTTTTATGAACATGTGTGCAAGGTACAACCTTATGATAGGAGGCAGTCTTTTCAAACACAAAAGAATATACATTGCCACTTGGATTTCACCAGATCAAAAAACACAAAACCAAATTGACCATCCGTGTATCAACAAACTAGTTAGATCCTCTCTGGGGTGTTAAAGTTCACCGAGGAGCAGATGTCACTGTCAGTTCGGATCATCACCTTGTTAAAGGAAAAGTAAAATTTAGATTTAAACGATACAGATACACGCCAACAATCATAACCAAGAGTGAATACGCTGTCAGTCTTCCAAGAGAAGAGAGGAAAATAGCAGAATTTTCAGTCACAATTTCCAATCGATTTTAGGCTCTGACAGGACTAGAGGACAGTAATAATAGAAGACTGGGGGACCTGAAAATGTATGGACAGCAAGATGTGAGGAAACGCCCGGCAAGAAACTAACACCAGAAAGACTGGATTTCTCAAGAGACCTCCATAAAGATAAAAACACGCAGGAAAGCAAAACTGCAGTTAATCACGCCAAGAACCAGAGCAACTAAGGCCCAATCCCAAGCCTTATACACAGAGGCCACGTCGAGTAAAGAATAGACAAAAGAAATTGTTTTGAAAAATTAGCTAAAAAGGGCAGTGAAGCGACAAAGGGAAATATGAGAGATGCCTTTGCTGTAACTGAAGCCAACAGGGAGTACAGGCAAGGAAGTAGACTCATAAAAAGCAAAAGCGGCAATCTTCTTATCACAAAAGAGGAGCAAATGTCTCGTTGAAGGAACACTTCTCAGAACTGTTGAATGGACCATCCCTAAACATAGAGGCGGCAATTGAAGACTTAGATATAGCTATAGATTCCCCAACACCAGTGGAGATTCGACACGCAATCATCGAAAGATTAAGAATGGAAAGGCAGCATAACTGGAGGGTATACCTGGAGAGGCACTGAAAACAAACACAGAGTGCTCCGTTACCATGTTACATAGTCTTTTCACAAAGATCTGGAAAAGGAAGAATTTCTAAATGACAGAAAGAGGATCATGTTGTCAAATTACCACCAAACAAAAAGGGAGACCCCAATGAGTGCAGCAACTACAGGGGGGGAGGGTAATGCTACTGTCAGTTCCAGGAAAGGTTCTCAACGGGTTATCATTGAAAGACTAAAAGTGGCAATCGATGCCCAACTGCGTGATGAGCAAGCAGGATGTAGACAAAATAGATCATGTACTTGACCAAATAGTCACATTGTGCATACTTTTTGAGCAATCACAGAGTGGAATTCACCATTATACATCAATTTCATCAACTTTGAGAAAGCATTTGACAGCCTCCATAGGGATTCTTTTTGGAAACTCCTGCGTCATTATGGAGTACCCGTATAACTTACAAGAATAATAATACATAAATCATATGAAGATATGACTGCAAAAGTAGTACATGCTGGAAAAAATATCTGAATCTTTCAACATCAAGACGGGAGTTCGTCAAGGCTGTCTTTTTCACCCTTTATGTTTCTTTTAGCTATCGACTTTCTGATAATAAAAAAACCAAACTGCAACAGATGGTATTCAATGGTCTTTGACAAAACAAATAAACGGCCTGGACTTCGCCGATGATATAGCTTTGCTTTCACACACACATACACACACACACCCGCACACACACACACACACACAAGTAAATGCAGGATAAAACGGATGCCATTGAGACCATAGCACCATCTGTGGGACTCGGATTCAACTACAAGGAAACCAAGATTCTTCGCAACTGCAAAACCTGCAATACTCTGCCAATAACCCTAAACGGAGAACTGCTGGAAAATATGGAAAAACGTTGATACATGGGAAGCATGATTGGTGGCAAGGGAGGTGTGGAAGAAGAATGGTGTCAGATCCAGGATACAGAAAGCACGACAAGCATTTTCAAGCCTCAGCAAGGTATGGTCCAGCAAGAGTTTACCAGAAAGAATCAAACAAGGATATTCAACTCTAATGTCAAGTCAGTGCTAACATATGGCTCAGAAACAAAGAGAACACACACACACACAAAAAACAACCCTACAAAAATACAATCATTCAGAAATAGATGTCTGAGGAGAATTGTCAAAATTATACTCTTGCCTGAAGTTATCTCAATGGGGAAGACCTGGAAAAGTATCAGCTGAAAAAGATTTTAAACGAAAGAAATGAAGGTGGATAGGACACATGCTTAGAAAAGACCCCAACACAATAACAATACAGAGCCTAACATGGAACCCACAGGGTAAAATATCGAGGGTCGGCCAAAGGCTACGAGAAGAAAACTGAAGGGAGAGATGAAGAAAACGGGGCAAACATTGAACTATATGGAGATGCTGGCCCAGTAGTGAAGCGATTGGAGATTGTTTGTTGACGGTCTATGCTTCCCAGTGATCTAAAAAGGCAGAAGAAGAACATAGAGTAATTACCGTCTAAATGACCGGTGCTTGTGAAGTAGCGAAAACCGGCATTTAGTCGAACTGGGCATTTAGGCGAAACATATTTTTTTAGCAAAATTGGTGAGGGCAAAACAATTGGGGGTGATCAATGAACAGGCTAGCATAAAGATTTATAGCCAGGTCGTTTGTTTTAGAAAAATCCTCAGTTTTACGTAAAATTGGACGCGGGAAATAAGGAACACCTGAAATCCAGTATCATTAAGTTCTTTTTTTAACACCCAGGTGATGAGCACGCTGGCGGGTTGACCACTATCGCTACGAAGACCCGAAGGAACATTGATGAATACGACCAATGCGAGGCAGGGGACGCGGGGAGCAATAAAAGTGTTCACACGCGATAAACGCCCAATAATTTCATGCAAATTATGACATCGAGGGAAGATGGGCGGAGTCTGGAAGACTTCAATTTTTCTTGCTTTAGACCGCACCCTCTTGAAGTCATCCATCATGATTCACAGAGAGAAATGGAGACAGGCATACTGACAGAGACAGGCACACACACACACACACACACCACACACACACACACACACACACACAGAGGGAGAGAGAGAGAGGGGAGAGAGAGAGAGAGAGAGAGAGAGAGAGAGAGAGAGAGAGAGAGAGAGAGAGAGAGAGAGAGAGAGAGAGAGAGAGAGAGAGAGAGAGAGAGAGAGAGAGAGAGAGAGAGAGAGAGAGAGAGAGAGAGAGAGAGCAAAAAGAAGAAGGCAGCAGGAGACTTATGGAGGGCCCAATGCCCGATTCTATTCATTCTAATTTTTAGTACATGTACTATGAATTATCACTCCCCTTTAAGTAGTACACACGCGAAGTAGTACGCACGCGGATGTTCGAGAAAACACATGACGTTCCAAACGTACGAAACTACAATCTGAGAGATCAACCGTAAGCAACATCAGCTGAAAAACGACAATAAATGACAACTCCACCAATAAAGACAGAACAAATACGTGACGTTTCGGGTATAACCAAGGCCGTCTATATAGTGTCTATATAGACGGCCTTGGTATAACCCATTATCAGACAATAAACATGATAAATATCTCGAATCTAGATCTAAACACTAATTAAGGTATCACACAGTATGATGTCATAAAAATAGGTATGTCTAGATTTAGTAGCAATAAAACAGATAAATAACGTAAACAACAAAGAGAAGAGGAGAATGGTCCTCTTTTATTACAGCACATTTGATAGGTTATGTACGGATGTACGGTGATTTTAATGCACGGACATAAGTGAGCCATATCAGTGATGGGATTACATTATTTTAGAAAAAAAAGAAAGACTTTTTAATCAATTACGGACGTACTTTATGTTAATTTGGAGAAAATTATACTTGCAGTTGCCGTTGAGACCGGGCATTTAGAGGGAAATCTTGGTTTTGAAACGGGCATTTAGATGGGCAATTTATATAGGAAAAAATCGATTTCACTGGAGATTGTGGGCATTTAGTATTTAGGAAAAACGGGCATTATGGTGGCAGACATTTAGGTAGTAACTACTGTATCTTATATATAACTAACTAGCAGAATTCCCGGTGATGCACTGGAAAAGGGGTAATTTTTACATTGACTCACTTGATTTTAGAGAAGGGCCTCCCTTCGCTGTTAAACGTTGGTAGACGCTAATTAGATTATATATTCACTGCCTTACGGGTAGATTAGTATTGATATGTTAAAGGTAATGAAACATACAATCACATACAAATTATTGTCAACTGTTCTAGATATAGAAAGACCTTTCCTTTTCCCTTCGGTGACAAATGTTGTCACCGTATATCTAGATCTAGATTCTTCATTACCCACATTATAAACGCTAATTAGATTATTTATTTGCTGCCTTTTGATCTCAGTGTTTATCAAAATTATATATCAAAATAAAGGTAATGAAACAGACAATCATATAGAAAGTATTGTCAACTGTTCTAGATCTAGAAAAAACTTTCCTTACCCTTTGGTAACAATTGTTGTTGTAGTAGGGAAAGACTTTAAATGTCAAAACAGCCGATTGACACCAAAGTATCTCCACAGGCATCAGTACAAAATAGAATGTTTGGTCAGTAGGCAAGTGGTGCGTGATGTGAGAGATACTAATATGTCCTTTAATGTCATGATGGATATTATTGCTGACCCACTTTTACAGGTTGCAAAAGTATTAATCGACTGGTGAATGTTTACGCTATGTGAGTAGTTTTCATTTAGCAATACGAATCAACGAAGCAGTGTTTTGTGTTAGTAAAGTCCAGCATAATGATGAATTGATTATGGTGAATTTACGCTATGTGAGTTTAGTTTTCATTTGGCAGACATGAATCAACGAAACAGTGAATTCTGGGTAGTGTTAGTCAAGTCCAGCATAATGGCGGACTCTAAAATAATTATGTTGAATTTATGTTGATTCACAAAGCCAGTGCTGGCAATTTACCAAACACAATAATATGAATTTTATACGCCTAAAACCTTCTCCGGTTTGATCACATTGTCGGTGCCAAATATGAGCTCTGTCCGCTCAGTCGTTTAGACACACACACACACACTAACACACACACACACACACATAAAGTGAATTATATAGATATAGATGATCAATCTGTGTTGTTGGTGAGTAGTCTCTCTCTCTCTCTCTCTCTCTCTCTCTCTCTCTCTCTCTCTCTCTCTCTCTCTCTCTCTCTCTCTCTCTCTCTCTCTATATATCTATATATCTCTCTCTATATATATATATATATATATATATATATATATATATATATATATATAAATATGTATATCTGTATATATATATAAATCTCTTTCTGTCTCTCTATCTGTCTGTTTCTCTGTGTCAGTCTCCTCTCTGTCTCTGTGTGTGTATGTCGCTCTGTGTCTCTCTGTGTCAGTCTCCCTCTCTGTCTGTCTCTCTGTCTGTGTCTCTTTGACTCTCTCTCTCTCTCTCCCTCCCTCTCTCTCTCTCTCTCTCTCTCTCTCTCTCTCTCTCTCTCTCTCTCTCTCTCTCTCTCTCTCTCTCTCTCTCTCGCTCTCGCTCTGGGCCTCTCTGTCTCTGCCTGTCTCTGTTTGTCTGTCTGTCTGTCTGTCTGTCTGTCTCTTTCTCGCTCTCGCTCTGGGCCTCTCTGTCTCTGTCTGTCTGTCTCTGTGTGTCTGTGTGTCTGTCTGTCTGTCTCTGTCTCTGTCTCTGTCTCTCTCTCTCTCTCTCTCTCTCTCTCTCTCTCTCTCTCTCGCTCTCGCTCTGGGCCTCTCTGTCTCTGTCTGTCTGTCTCTGATTGTCTGTCTGTCTGTCTCTGTCTGTCTCTCTCTCTCTCTCTCTCTCTCTCTCTCTCTCTCTCTCTCTCTCTTTCTTTTTTTGGGGGCAATCGGGTGTGGCTGAGCTCATGAGAAGTAGTCAATTAGTCATTGTCAACGGCGTCTTCGTGCTTTCTTCAGTTTCACGATAAATAGGCCTCACATATATATACTAGCCGAATTTTAGTGTCATTTCAGTCATTCAGTTCAGACAGTTGCTCGTCGACCCTTCATCATGGCGTCTCCCGGTGAAACCATGGATATCGTGCTTGCTTATGGTATGAAAATTCAATATAATTGAAACGCCTTGTAAATTTAATGCATATAATAACTTTTCAACGGTGTAGATGTAGATATAGATCTAGATCTAGTAGTATTAGTGATAACCATTCTAAATCTCTAGATATATATATAGATTTTTCTTAGATCTAGATCTAGATTTAGATTCTAGATCTTTAGGCCCTATACATGTAACATATTAGATCTAGATCTAGATCATTTTCACCACTTTATCGTGACGGTTTACATGACCTAATTCTAGATTCCAAATCTCAATCTTCATAATTCCAAGTAATCTAAGACGTTTGAAAATAAAAGATGACTTTATAGATCTAGCTCTAGTAGTGGTAATCGGGATAGTAGTATAATTACTGATTGGAGGACTCCCATAGTTGGGCACCCTGTCAGTATCACTCATCCCTGACCTTTTGTACTTTTGTATTCAGTTAAACTTTTTTATTCTTGTGTTCTTCCTACAATTTTAGTCACACAATGCCAAAGCATGATATAAAACGATAAATTTATACTAATAATGTTGCAAAGTTTCACCTTAAAGTGATGTTTTTACATAGATTCTAGATCAAGATCTATATATCTTTAATATCAATAATATTATATCAGATGCCCCTTAAATCTTAATACAATCGTGGAGTTTCAAAAAGGATTGAACCTACAATAATCAAGACAATGCATACATTCATTCATCATACGAGTATTTAAGATTATAGAGCTCCTCATCAATGGCATTTTTAAAAGCATTAATACTTTTTGAAGTTTTTATTTTGAACTGTAAACTATTCCGTGCTAAGAGAGGAGGAGAAGAAGGCAGGAGATTCATGGAGGGCAGGGTCGCCTATAGACTTGTCTTTTTAGAATTCTGTGCTTCTGTAGCAGATTTTTATTTTAAATCTGTTTTAACCCACATTCTAGCTACAGCTGGCAACTTTTTTTATGAAGAAAATGTTATGCTCATCATACACCTAATTACTAATTACACCTGTCACTTGAAGTCATCATGTGGAGATATTCTGAGTTGAAAACTCTACCTTAATCCATGGTCATTTATATCAGTTTTAAAAATATATATTTGGTTAAAGTGTTTTATTATTTATACATGACATGTATGTATGCAGAATATTTATAAGGGCTTTAGTTTTAATTTTTAGACAAAATATTTGATTAAGATTCACACTGGCTGTATTTTTCTTTTGCTTTAGGTAAAGAAAAAATTTCTGTTCACCTGGATGTCTCAGATTCGGAAATTGAAGGTGATAACTTGACTGTTCATCATTTAGCAGAGGCTGTGGAGAAAGCGACAAAATTTTACCTGATTCTCAAAGATTAATTCATAGAGGTATGTATTGTTATCTCAAACTAAAGTTGAAATTTATCACAATGTGCAAGGTGAACATTGGTTTGGCCTGAATTTTATTTATTTTTTCCACTGAATTCGGTCTGTATTTTATTTTTGTTTGTGAGGTGAAGTTTGAAGAGAAGCTATATATATATATATATATATATATATATATATATTTTTCAGACAAATTTGCTTGAGATTGTAATTCTTTTTTTGTCTGCAAGGTAAAACTTTATTCAAGACCTTTGATCCTGATGGTCCACACCTGCGAAAGACCCTTTCGTCTCTTGGTATTACAAAGGTGCTCGTGTAATGGTCTTAGGAAAGCCTGTAAGTCAAGTCAGTTACGTAAAATTAATCAACAATTGTTAATAAGTCTAGATCCACATAGAGGCCAATATTGATATGTTTTTCTTAATTATAACTCGCTACTTTCATTCACTTTTGATTTCCTGTATTTCATTGTGTCAATTTTAAAATTCATTTATTTTATTGTATCACTTTTTAATCTCCTCTATTTTATAATACAGTCGTCTTTACCTAAGAGGCTGATCTGTCTTAGAGACCACTTTTTCCATGTAACATACTCATAAAATCATTATGCCCTAAGAGACCACTGAAAATTTCAGTCCGGCTAAGACTGCTCAGAGTATCTCTTTCACCAGAGGGCCAAATGGAAATGGTGTGTTCAGCTCAATGCAATAAGCCTTAAAGGAAAATTGAAATTCAGATAGAAGGCAACACATACCACATTTCTCTATCTGGGACATTTACATCATGTTGGTCCAAAATCTATGTTAGTGTTAGTTCCAACTGAGCCAGCATCAAGACTCTTTGATGTTGACTCCAGTCCCTACCAGATGAACGAGGCAATTGACACCTACGGTTCACATTGGCCTTCGAAACTTAAAGACAAGTCACAGTGATTAGAATATTTAACCAGATCAAAGCATCACCATAACCGATGATAACTAGAAGCATGTTTTCACTGATAAAGGACTAGGATGGACTGGATTAAAATTGAATGAGGCCTAATTGTTTGATGCCATGGCCACCTAGATTTGTTGTCAGTAGAAAAAGGAAGAGTAATGAAATTTTAAAGAGAAAATTCATTTGTGGACATGTATGCTGCCTTTATTCTTCCTCTGTCTTACACATCCCTTCTTTCCTGTTTTGAATCTGAGCTCTAGGCATGGTCTGACTGATTAGTGTTATGTAATGATTCTTCTGTTTACAAACCCCCTTCTTTCTTCTTAGAGGTTGACCGGCTGTGAGGCCATTTTTTGTTGTCTCCAGAGGGTGACCTCATAAGACCACTGTATCAGTTTTGTATGTTGATCTATTACATTTTTGAATTATTGAATACCGCACAAAATTTGCTTTTATTGTATTCTTATAGGGTGCAAAAACGAATCGTCTTCTGAGAGAAAAAGGTGAGTCTGAATGTTGATGAAAGGTGTGTTTGATGTCAGGTTACATTTGGTACACATTGTTTGGTAACAATGATGACATTTTTGTATTTCTCTGCTGGATCTACTTTATTTTACGTTGCATAATATTAAATTTGTATTACGGTGAAGCCTCTTTACTGACCATGAATTAAAAAACTAACTCATCTATAATATTAATATGCACTGTTATGATGCTGGAATTTTAACAATCTTGATGTCTGATGGATTTAAGGATTAAAAAAACCTAGATTTTTTTTTTGTAATATTGATTGAAAGTTCAATACAGGTATCAAATAATGAACAAGATAGTTCCACAATATTTCTTGTTTTCCTACTCTCAATAATGTATCTCTTTCAGAGTTCTTCGGGTGGCAGAGAGAAGAAGACAAGGTAAGTTGGATTACCTTACCCCTGAGTTTTGTGCTCTTTAATTCTATCATTTTGCTCTTGTATTTGTATGTAAATAAATGATACTATGACTACTTCTGCATTTCACTTTTGTATTAAAAACCGTGCCTCTGATAATCTGGTTTTTTTTTATGTACCAGTATGGAATGGGAAATCCTGTCTTGTATTAAAAAAGGCCTGTCTTCTATTAATAAAGGCAATGAAGCTACTTATCCTACAGGAATACAATTTTATAACTTATCTATAAAAAAGATGAAATTGTATTTTAACAAGACAACAAACTTTTTACTATATTTGAAAGAATTGTCATTTTCTAAACAAATTTTCATTGAAATTGACCTAAAAATTAAAATAGAGGAAGGATAAAAAAAAATTGAGGGTAGGGTTTTTTTTTTTCTGTATACATGTAGATTTTCATAAAATTTGTAAGATGCTTTTCCCGCACAAAATAAAAGATAGAAAGACCCCACTCCAAAAGTGGCAGTGAGAAGCAGGGAGTAAAAATGTGATTGCTGGTATTTTCGCATTTTCCTTCTGTATAAAATGTATACATATTGCTACCAACCTAAAATAGTCATAAATGTTTTGTCTAAAAGGATGCCGCCTGTGGAGCCAGTAAGCCCAACAGGCCGCTTTTTGCCTACAACAGATTTTTTCTTTGTTCCCCCCCCCCCCCCACCATAGGAAACTGCTTCAAATCCACATTTCTACCTATCTGGAACATGTAGCTATCTTTGTATTGAAGTAAAGTAAAGTTCCTTCCAGGCCATTACGGCACATTAGAGCCGGAACGTGTCCCGATTTCTATAACGTGAAGCGGAACAGGTAATACTATTCACCTCTTGGTCAGGACACTAGTCTGACGTAGATTTTTACTCCCATGCTAGTGCTTGTACCCATTTGCACCTGAAAATGCAGCACTTGCAGATCGGTGGAACATCTTGAACAGATCAAAGGCATTGCTGTAACTCGTGTGAAGGAGAATCGTGTCTTTGATTATAAGGGAATGATGGTTGCTGGATTGATACTGAATTAGGCGTAATTGTGGGATGCAATACTCCCTTCTCTTGAGTATACCTAATTGTTTTTCTTAATTCACCCTGAGATGACCGCATATGATGATGGATAGGGTGGGGCGCCAATGAATCAAACTATGCTTAAAGGTCTGACAGATTAACATAATGAGTATACATCTAGATTATGCCCCATGGTTTTGTGTAAGGCGGAGACCATTGTATTTATTTTCAAAACTTATTCTGTAGCAGTTGCATTGCTAATAGTGTAAGTACTATAACTATAAAATGTCTGTTTCTAATACTGTAGCGAGCTATGGCGGAACTAAGAAGCTGTTTTTGAGATGCAATCTATGAACATGTTCTTCCCATTTGACACAAAGGATTGTTTTCCAATAACAAAATAATTTCCATCAAGTTGGGTCACATGAACGTGTTCTTAGTCTTAAGTTTAAAAATTAATGATTTTATGCATGTCTATTTTTTTATCATGGGCATTAGCTATCACGCCACCTTTCAGACGTTAATCATTTTATTGTTACATTTCATCTGCTATTACTATTATTTAGATTTGGTTAACAGTTATTGTTTTTCCCCTATTTTCAGGCAGTGGTTGATCTTATGAGGCAGTTGGATGAGCATCAGTCTAAGATAAATGACATCTGTGAACTTTGCACCAGCGCTGTTAAAAAAATGGAAAAGGAGCCTGATGTAAGTTGATAAGTATAAAAACGAAACACAGAAATGAACTTCTCTCCACCCTCCTTCCCCTTCTTCACATGCGTACAATCATACACACAAATACCCAAGGCAAAGACAACAAAAAACCCCCTCTGAAAACAAGCAAATAAAACACACTCATCTCCTTTCCCTTTCAAGTGTTAAAAGAAAAAGAGAAATTACTACAAGCTTAGCCAAAATGTAATCTATGGCGTCTTATCTCACATTTTCTACTTTACAATATTAAAATTTTTATTACATTCTAGTCAATACTCAAGCATTTCTCCACCTGGTTAAGTTCATCACTTTTGTGCCGATTGTCAGCCTGTGACTTTAATTAATTTATCATGGCCTTTTTTGTGCTCTCAGTTGCCTTACTCACTATACTTCTCCAATAATATTCTTTGCACCCTCATAAAGAGAAGAGAGAAAAAGCAACCCAACCTTTATGATTAGCATTGCCCAGCCATAAAATACATTATTCAAAATGCCTGAGGACCGTGGCACTGTGATTTTACAAGGATCAATCTTCACAACATTATTGTCATGCAAATATTTATTGAACTTTTCACTAAATGCTTCGATTTGCTCACATTTCAAATTTTTAAAATTTATTTTGCCTTTTACTTAAGAGAGAATTTTAACTTTTATCTTTCATGATATTTGAATTCTTTCTTGTGTTGAATAGTTGCATATAAATGGAATTGACTACATTTATGTGCTGTATAATTTAATTAAATTGTTGAAAATTTATTAATGCTCTGGGGGAAAAAAACACTATTACAGTAGACGCAAGGTATAAACGCATGCTGTGTAAAGGCACACTGTTTTATAACTCACGCCTACATGTGCTAACTAAATTTTTACTATATAATAACTGTGTAAACTCACAGACGACATTCATAAAGGTATGCTTTATTTCTCTGTAACTGTAATGCAACTATCCAATATTGATCTCAAAACAGGTCTTTAGTTGTGTAGTTGGTGATATTTTTGTCATAAATAACAGTATACATGAGAACGCTGTGGTGAAAAACAAGTTCAAATGTGTCAGTCATCTGTTTTGTCTAGCTTTGTTGTCTATCGGAGCACTACTGAGATGAATATATCTGACAGCCCTGTATCATGTTGGGCCTACCTTCTATCAATCCCTCTCCTTCCTTGTTTCCGTGATTTCCACGGGTGGTTGGCGGGTGGTGCTGGTAGGTCCTACTTCTTTCCTTTCCTTCTTTCATTTGTCTTTCATCTTAGCGTTTCCTCTTAGTTCACCCTGAGATCACCGCTATGGTGGACAGGGATAAATTTCAAAGAAACAAATTGATTTCCCATTATCTGTGGGTGGTTGGCGGGCACTACTAATGGGTCCTACTTCTTTTCTTTCACTCTTTCACGTCTTTCTTTCATCTTGCTATTTCTTTTAATTCACTTTGGATCACCGCATGTGGTTGACAATTAAATTTCCATGCAAAAAATGAAACCGCGCAGATTTATTCTGTGGATGGTGAATTTATCGATAGTACGTTTGAAAACACATCTCAAGGCATAGGGTGTAGACAAAAGACTGACCTGATTGGCTGTGGCAGTGAATGAAGAATACAATTAATGCAAATTGAGGACTAGAAAAGAATATAAACACACACAGCTGAGCGTGAGAGTAATGGTTTGGGGGCAGGGTTTGATGTTCAAAGGCATTCAGTGATTGGCTCTGGAATCTGATCCAATGGGCGTGTAGTAAGAGGGTGATAATCAAGGGAAGTAATCTATAAAATGGCATGACACCTTTTACCTTCTGCATAACATGAGTTATCTCCGAGTTTCCATAAATAACAGGGGTGCATAAAAGCATGCTTTTTTTCCTCCTAAGGTGTGCATTTTTCAATGACTGCTATATTGATTTCATGGTCTTTCTTCAGAACATAGATGAAGGGAAACAGCGTGTCAAATTTTTTTTGACCCAGTCAGAGTGTTCCATGAAAGAGCTGACAAAGCTTGATGCCACACCAGGGGAGTCTCTGACGAGTACAGAGCCAGGCGGAAAGCCCTTGTCAACCAACTTCTAGTGAGCTCCTGTGTATTGTGGAATTTGGAGATTACATACTTTAACTTTAAATTTAATTTAAGTCTATTTCAGCATGGAGATACAAAAATACATGTAGAATTTTATTTTAGAAGTTTATGAAAATTCTTAAGATATGACCGCCTTGACGTCTATTATGGGGTTTCGATGATGCAGTAAGTTTGAAATGAGGAGCAGGGATCAGAGATGGAAAGCATAAAAGACTTAGGTTCTTTAAAAAAAATAATTCTTGTACCTCGTAGACTACCATTGTCGTACGGGTGCGATCACGCTACACTTACTTGATTTGATTTTTTTCAATTTTAATTTTATCCACATGCACTACTAAAGTGATCTTTAGATTGTTTTTTTTTTTTGCTAGCATTTTATTTTTTGTTGTTGCCGTGGCTACCCTGTAAACGACAAGGATCTTTTTTACATGCACAGAGTGTTTTGATCTAGACACATGACATGTCAGTCACAACCACACAACCTTTTGGTTGATAGGCCGACACCTTCTGTCTGGACCACCAAGTCCCCAATTGATTGTAAAATTTGTGTGTAACACGTTAGAAATGTTTTAGCTGATTAACTCAGTCTACTTTAGGTCTGGCACAAGATTATGGCATGAGTACCAAAAAAAGTAGGGTGGTTTAAAAATTTGACTTTTTTAATTGTTATTAATGTTATTATTTTCTCTTCCTTCTTTAAATGTAGTGTTCACAAGAGATGGTGGAGACGCCATTCACACAATACGCTGCTTCCATCAATAAATAGATGATAAAAAGATGACTGGAAACCAATGAGCTGGTAAATTGATCGAAAACAGTGCGGTCTATGCCGTTTCTGACACTTGTAGATCTATTTGTAGTACTAGTGGTAGTAGTTGTTTTGAAAGTTTGCAGAGAAAACGGGTAAGTCAAAGGCTTGCACTGCCAGCAGTAAAAAGAAATCATAAAAAATCAACCTGTCACACTAAAGAGCTCGTTCCGGTATGAAATGAAAGTAGAATAATAAGCCTAGAAGTAGATGCTCCATACCACAATCGCGCATACGCAATCTTATGTGCGACAAGTGTACTATGGTGTATGTGTAGCGTGATCGCACCCATGTGACAATGGTAGTCTATGAGGTAAAAGTTCTTTTTTAAAGAACATACCCACCTTTTTCCCTCTCGCTATCTTTCTTCTCTCTCCCCCTCTCTCTCTCTTCTATCTCCCTCTCTCTCCGTCTCCTTCTCTATTTAAAATAGAAAACAAGAGTAATGAATTCAGAGATGTTTAAGAGGTCATCAAAATGACCTGGAACTGATCGTAAAAATGATAATTACCTTTTTCTTATCTTAGTGGTTGAAAGAAAATGCTTAATTGTGGTTTTCTATTATTTTTCCCTTCAGAGCAACGTTTCTCTCTGTGATCAACAAGTGGATAATCTCAATCAGTGCATTAAAAAGTGGGAAAACATGGAGACCCGGTGAAAAAAGGCTAGATGAGTTGGATTAACCATGTTAATTTCGTTGTTTGTTCTTAATTTTTTACCACATATAGCGACATTCGATTAAATTGTTTTGATGTGAGAAAATGTTAATTGGTAAATCTTCCTACTAGTATTCTAGAAAAATAATAAAATTCAGTTATGTCATGTTTTTTTAGTTTGTCCTTGAAAGATGGAATGGCTAGTCCATGTGTCAAATTTTGACTTACTTACTTAATGCTTACTTAAATCATGAAAAGTATAAGTCATATCAAAGAAATATAAGATAAGACTGAATATAAATTAGTTAGTGATAAAATTTGTGAGAATGGCTGTCATGCATCAAACCATGTGACAGGAAAACTGTAATATTTTATTTAAACTTTTGTTACAACATGGCTTTGGAACTAGTAATATTAAATAGAAAGAATAATATAATATGGAGATTTCTATAGCGCCCATACATCGAGATGCTCTAGGCGCTTTACAATATCGAAGAAATACAAGAAAGTCAATAAAAATTGACATCAGAAATAAGTCTCTCGAACATAATGTTTTCAACTGTTTTTTGAAGGAATGGATGTTAGGGCTGTGCTTGATGGTCGTTGGCAGAGAGTTCTAGACCATGGGACCATTGAATGACAAGGCTTTCATGCCTAATTTCATATTTGGAATGGGTAAGGCAAGGAGGGATTTATTCTCAGACCTCAGTGGGCGGGGTGGTTGGTAAATCAGTAACAGTTCAGACAGATATTCTGGAGCTGTTCCATGTAGTCAGTTGTAAACCGTGCAAGCAATCTTAAATTCGATGCGCTTGTGAACTGGAAGCCAGTGAAGGTCTTTTAAAACTGGCGTGATGTGATCTTTGGTTTTTGTCCTGGTGACAACACAGGCGCATTGATTTTGGGTTTGTTGGAGATCCTTTATCTGGCCAGATTGGGTGTTATATAGTAGGCCATTGCAGTAGTCAAGATGACTGATGACAAATGCAAGAATCAACAGTTTGGTTGTTTCTTCATCCAAATACTGACGTGTTTTATGTATCCATCTCAGGTTAATGTAGCATTTTTGTTTGATATTTTTTTATGTGATTTTTCCATGGATAGAGTCTGATCAAAAATGAAGCCTAAATTTTGACAGATCCATGGTATCATTGCCATTGATGTTATTCACGTCGATTTTCTGAAGATTATACTTTGAGCCAAATCGTTTTACTGTCATTTAGTTTCAATTTATTGTGGCCCATCCATTCTCGGATGTTTTATGCAGGATTCCATTTGTAATTTGACCATTTCATCAGAAGAGAATGGAATGTAAACTTGTGTGTCATCAGCATATAGATGAAACTTACGTCCTTGGTCGGTTATAACATCACACAGCGGTGTAGTGTACATGCTGAACCCTGTGGTACACCATATTTTAGAATTAGTTCCATCGATGATTTGTTATTGATGGTAATAACTCTTTAGCCACTCCAAGTGCAATACCCGATATGTTGAATCACTTCGAGAAGAGATATGAGTAATGCTTGATCGATTGTATTGAATGCGGCACTTAAATCGAGTAGCACCATCATGACGCATTTGTTGTTGTCAATTTCAGAGGCAATGTCATTGAGGACAAGAATCAGTGCTGTTTTTGTTGAATGAGCCTTTCACAGGCCGACTGAAATTTTTGTGGATATCTTTATGGCGAAAAAGGTGTTGGCAATTTTCATGTTGTTCTTTAGGCAAAAATCTATTAGTCTTTCTCCATTTGGAGAAGTTGTCTCTTTTCTTTACCTATTACTCCTGATGTTTCTATATTGTTGCCTACTCTAGCGTTTAAATCTCTTAAAACCATTAGTTCCTGTTTGTGATTAAGATTCTCTGCAGCTATGTAAATCATTTGTGAAGGTATCTTTTTCTTCTTTAGTATGTCTTCGTTTGGTCCATAAGCTATTAATAATTTAATTTCTCTTCCTTTTGGTTTAATATTTATCTCTAATAGCGTGGGCTTATAAATTTCAGCTTTCTAGTAGCTTTTCATAAGTTATTTGCACTAGGAGACCTAGTCCTGCTCTAGCTCTATCTTTGACATCTACTCCTGCGAAGATTAAAATATTATTTGGTCCTAGATTTTCTATTCATTGTCTTTTTCTTTGTTTCTGTAATAGCCAAAATGTCTACATTTAATTTGTCCATTTCTTCAACTAATTCTCTTTCCATTTATTGCCCTAATATTCCATGTTCCAAAATCAGTCCGTGTTGGTTTCCATTTTCATCGTTGAAAGGTCAAGCCGGTTATATTATATTTATTTCTCTGCATCAGTTAGGTTTCGGATAAGCAGGGATTAGTCCACTGTACCGTAGGTAGACGGTGGGGCTGCCACCTTGAGACACCCTACCAGGCCTTGTTATTTTCTGTCAGGGTTAACTCCCTTAGCCTTTGTAATTCAAGACCAGCATGCAAGGCAGCAGGTTATTTTCTGTCAGGGTTAACTCCCTTAGCCTTTAGTCAGTCAAGACCGACCTGCAAGACAGCATGTTTTCTGTCAGGGTTAACTCCCTTAGCCTTTGGTCAGCCAAGACCGACCTGCAAGGCAGCAGGAGACTCGTGGAGGGCGGGAACATCTACTCCCCATACAGGTGCTTACTTGTCCACTGCCCGGAAAAAGAATTTATAAAAGTACCAATTTGGTTTTAGTATCAGCTAACATTACCACGTCTCTAACAAACAAAAACAAAAAGAAAAATTGTAGAAATACCAATTTGGTTTTAGTGGCAGCTAACATATCCATGTCTCAGTACCAATTTGGTTTTAGTTGTGCTAATAAAAAAGATAACCACATCTCTAACAACAACAAAATAAATTATAAAAGTACAAATTTGGTTTTAAAGGCCAGCTAACATAATCACGTCTCTAACAAAACAATTTAAAAAAAATAATGTACCAATTTGGTTTTAGTACAGCCAACATAACCACGTCTCTAACAGACAAAAACAAAAAAAGAATTTGAAGTACCAATTTAGTTTTAGTATCAGCTAATATAACCATGTCTCTAACAAAACAAAAAGAAAAAAGACATGATAAAAGTACCAATTTGGGTTTAGTATCAGCTAACATTACCACGTCTCTAACAAACAAAAACAAAAATTATACAAATACCAATTTTGTTTTAGTATCAGCTAACATAACCATGTCACTAACAAACAAAAACAAAAAAAGAAATTGTAGGAGTACCAACTTGGTTTTAGTATCAGCAGAGTTGCCGATTCAGAATAATTTTTTTTTACTGAACTACTATAACGCGCTGAAAACTACACACACCAATACAAGCGTTAACGCCCTAGTATAAAAGGGGTTTTAAAAAAAAAGTTTCTAAGGATGTAGAGATACTAAATATAAGTTTATATAATTTAAAAAGATTTGTAGTCCTTTAAATTGATACTCACCTCAAGACTTTATTGTTCATGCTCACTGGAAGGGAAGGATTGATGTCAGATCTTAAATTAAGTCCTTTGTCTCTTAGGAGCTGTTGCTTTCTGAAGACGAGTCAGAGTCAGTGTCTGCCCTTTTTTTTATTAGTTTTCCGTAATGGCAGCAATTTGTTCTGAACACCTCATGGGCAGATGTCTTGTTGACAGGTTTGCTTAAAGGTTTACCTTTGGAAGTTTTCAGTCTTACTCCTTTGCCAGACAGTTTGTAGGTGATAGACCAATGGCTTATCAACAGGTGAGTAAATAACATCAGTCCTACTAAATAGCTGGACAGAAGATTTGTTCTCTATCAGCAGATGATATTTCACTGCTTGATAGGCAGCATAAGATGATATGGCTATTCTGTTTGTATTTTTTGTGATGATATTGTTCATCATGGAGAATGATTGCTCAACCCTTGGGCCAGTGAATAGGCGGAGAGAAGATTTTATGAGGGGAGCAAGTGATGGAAACTGTGGTAGAATCTGGGCCCACCATTTGTCTAGCCTGTCATTCTGAGGGAAAATAAAGAAAGACCCTTTCCAAGATGATTATAGTTTGATCTCATTCTTGATTTTCTCATTTTGTTCCTTGGGGATGACTGATGTGAAAAAGTTGAGAAGATTTCCATTTCTGTCTGGGCAATGGTGTGTCCATGAGCTTCTCAGTCTAGAGAGGAGAGCTCTGAGATGAGTGTTCTTGACTGGCAACTTCTCCTGAAGACATTTTCCACATTTGATGTATTTCAATGTTGTAAGAAATTAATCTTTCTTTCTGATCAAATTGATTCATAACTTCTCTCACTTCATTTCCAATAAAGATTCTATCAAGTGGACGGTGTAACTTTTTATCTGTGAAATCAATGGTGCTCAGTTTTAGCTCTTCGACTTCAATTTTGATGAAGCTGGCCAGAAAGAATGTCAAAATTGATGAACAATTGGTGCTTAAACATTGGCATAACAGTTCTGATTGTGTTGATTAATGCCATCGATTTCTGACGTTGAAAGAATGGTTTCTTTATGATCTGCATCCTTCTTGTTTCTCTTGACGTGTTCAATTTTGATGACGCTGACCAGAAAGAATCTTAATTTTTCCATCATCTTGTCATACAATTGATGAACAATTGGACATATTTATTCAAAAATCAAAACGAAGAACTTAAACATTGGCATAACAGTTCTGATTGTGTTGATTAATGCCATCGATTTCTGACGTTGAAAGAATGGTTTCTTTATGATCTGCATCCTTCTTGTTTCCTCTTCGACGTGTTCAATTTTGATGACGCTGACCAGAAAGAATCTTAATGTTTCCATCATCTTGTCATACAATTGATGAACAATTGGACATATTTATTCAAAAATCAAAACGAAGAACTTAAACATTGGCATAACAGTTCTGATTGTGTTGATTAATGCCATCGATTTCTGATTTGAAAGAATGGTTTCTTTATGATCTGCATCCTTCTTGTTTCCTCTTCGACGTGTTCAATTTTGATGACGCTGACCAGAAAGAATCTTAATGTTTCCATCATCTTGTCATACAATTGATGAACAATTGGACATATTTATTCAAAAATCAAACGATAACAGTTCTGATTGTGTTGATTAATGCCATCGATTTCGACGTTGAAAGAATGGTTTCATGATCTGCATCCTTCTTGTTTCCTCTTCGACGTGTTCAATTTTGATGACGCTGACCAGAAAGAATCTTAATGTTTCCATCATCTTGTCATACAATTGATGAACAATTGGACATTTTTATTCAAAAATCAAAACGAAGGACCTGAACGTTGGCATAACAGTTCTGATTGTGTTGATTAATGCCATCGATTTCTGACGTTGAAAGAATATTTTCTTTATGATCTGTTTTCTCTTCGACGTGTTCAATTTTGATGACGCTAGCCTGAAAGAATCTGGTTTCCATCATCTTGTCCTACTCCTACAACTGATGAACCATTGGACATTTTTGTTCAAAAATCAAAACGAAGGACTTGAACATTGGCATAACAGTTCTGATTGTGTTGATTAATGCCATCGGTTTCTGACGTTGAAAGAATATTTTCTTTATGATCTGTATCGTTCTTTTTCTCTTCGAGGTGTTCAATTTTGATGAAGCTGGCCAGAAAGAATCTTAATGTTTCCATCATCTTGTCCTACAACTGATGAACCATTGGACATTTTTATTCAAAAATCAAAACGACGGACTTGAACATTGGCATAACAGTTCTGATTGTGTTGATTAATGCCATAGATTTCTGACGTTGAAAGAATATTTTCTTTACGATATGTATCATTCCTTTTCCCTTGCCTCTTTACTACATTTATATTGCTTCATGATATGAACTGTCAGGTCCTGGTAGATGTTTTTATCCTTTTTTGTCATGAATGCAAAGTAAAACAAGGTTAACTGGCTCAGGTCATTTATTCTGTCAGAGGTGGCGTATAGAGAGAGCCAACGATGTTGTACTCTTTCTAGTGGCTGAAGAAAAGGTAGTCCCAAGTTTTCAGAAATAATTCTAAGTTCTTCTCTTAAATCAGCACTAAAAAAAAAAGTGAAAATCATGATATATGTCATCAATAAGACGGGGCAAATAATGATCCTCATCAAAAGAATCAGAGAGTTTTAATTGCATTATGTATGGTGTGACAGAGAGCACTGACATTAAATTAGTGAGAGGAACAGTCACTTTGAAGCTGACCTTTAATGGTGTCATAAACAGTGTCGGCATTTACAGTAGTCATTTCCTGTGGATTTTTCCTTATTTTCATTGTAATAGCAAACAAGAACATTTGGGATCTTTTAAAAAAAATGTGATTCATGCATCTGATCTAGAAGTCTTTTTCTTAAAAAGTTAAATGTACACCGTATTTCAACTTATATGTTACGCTCTAACGGTCAAGTGTCAGTTGATTCAGAGCTTTTGGATCTTTCCCTAAATCTTGAGCAAGAGACGCCGATGGCACAATCGAATTTAGCAGGTTATGCTCTGCTATGAATGAGCCTCTTGGTGGGATTTTCTGTCAGAGAAGCTAACAGGCAAAGGTTCTGGTTTAGCTGGCAAGAGCCTGGGTTTGGATTCTTTAAAGAAATCTGCGGTGGATGGAGATGAACCATATGGCAGGTTGACTTTTGCTTTGGCAGACTCAAGTTGTTTTGTGGCCGTCATCTCAGTTGGTAATGACTGAGTATCCTTCAGGGATTTCCTAGCTTTCACATGACTTATCTTTTGGTGTGGCTTAAAATAGACTTTTTTTCCATTGGAAGAATAATTTTATCTTTGCATGTGATGTAATAGGCTAAACCTGCTTCATCAACCTTCCGAATGTAGGCCTAAAGGTACTCGCGAGACTCTTTCTCACCTAAGTACCAATTTGATTTTAGTATCAGCTAATCTCACTACGTCTAAAAAAAATATTAAAAAAAGTACCTATGTGGTTTTAGTATCAGCTAACATCATCACGTCTAAAAAAAAATCAATATAAAAGTACCAATTTGGTTTTAATATCAGGGGGAAGATCACAATCATGTGTCCAGGACAAATTAAATTCCGACCAATAACCCTGAGATTATCTTACTAGCGGATGCTTTCAATAACATGCATTCTTTCTTTTCACGGCCGCCCTTTTTTTTTTAGATGTTTTTATTGAAGGGTAGAATTTAATGGTCGCATATTCACACGTCATGCATTCCCACGTGCCAATGAGACGAAGAACAACCAGATAGACAAACAAACACACAAAGTATAGTGCCAGGGCGGTGTGTAACATTACCTTGGAGAGCCAGCGGTGAGTTTGGTGGTGTGTAAGCACGACACTTTCACTGCTGTAAGGAAGGCTTGTACTGTAAGGAAGGCCTTTCTTGGTGTGTAAGAACGGCACTGTCAGTAGTGTAAGGAAGGCTTGTACTGTAAGGAAGGCCTTTCTTGTTGTATAAGAACGGCACTGTCAGTAGTGTAAGGAAGGCATTTCTTGGTGTGTAAGAACGGCACTGTCAGTAGTGTAAGGAAGGCATTTCTTGTTGTATAAGAACGGCACTGTCAGTAGTGTAAGGAAGGCCTTTCTGTTGTATAAGAACGGCACTGTCAGTAGTGTAAGGAAGGCATTTCTTGTTGTATAAGAACGGCACTGTCAGTAGTGTAAGGAAGGCCTTTCTTGTTGTATAAGAACGGCACTGTCAGTAGTGTAAGGAAGGCCTTTCTTGTTGTATAAGAACGGCACTGTCAGTAGTGTAAGGAAGGCCTTTCTTGTTGTATAAGAACGGCAGTACTGTCATTTCTTGGTGTGTAAGAATGGCAGTCAAGGGAAGGCCTGTACTGTAAGGAAGGCCTTTCTTGTTGTATAAGAACGGCACTGTCAGTAGTGTAAGGAAGGCCTTTCTTGGTGTGTAAGAACGGCACTGTCAGTAGTGTAAGGGAAGGCCTTTCTTGTTGTATAAGAACGGCACTGTCAGTAGTGTAAGGAAGGCCTTTCTTGGTGTGTAAGAACGGCACTGTCAGTAGTGTAAGGAAGGCCTTTCTTGGTGTATAAGAACGGCACTGTCAGTACTGTAAGGAAGGCCTTTCTTGTTGTATAAGAACGGCACTGTCAGTAGTGTAAGGAAGGCCTTTCTTGGTGTGTAAGAACGGCACTGTCAGTACTGTAAGGAAGGCATTTCTTGGTGTGTAAGAACGGCACTGTCAGTAGTGTAAGGAAGGCATTTCTTGGTGTGTAAGAACGGCACTGTCAGTAGTGTAAGGAAGGCCTGTACTGTAAGGAAGGCATTTCTTGGTGTGTAAGAACGGCACTGTCAGTAGTGTAAGGAAGGCCTTTCTTGGTGTGTAAGAACGGCACTGTCAGTAGTGTAAGGAAGGCCTTTCTTGGTGTGTAAGAACGCACTGTCAGTCAGTAAGTTTCTTGGTGTGTAAGAAGGCACTGTCAGTACTGTAAGGAAGGCATTTCTTGGTGTGTAAGAAACGGCACTGTCAGTACTGTAAGGAAGGCCTTTCTTGGTGTGTAAGAACGGCACTGTCAGTAGTGTAAGGAAGGCCTTTCTTGGTGTGTAAGAAGAACGGCACTGTCAGTACTGTAAGGAAGGCATTTCTTGGTGTAAGAACGGCACTGTCAGTAGTGTAAGGAAGGCATTTCTTGGTGTGTAAGAACGGCACTGTCAGTAGTGTAAGGAAGGCATTTCTTGGTGTGTAAGAACGGCACTGTCAGTAGTGTAAGGAAGGCATTTCTTGGTGTGTAAGAACGGCACTGTCAGTAGTGTAAGGAAGGCCTGTACTGTAAGGAAGGCATTTCTTGGTGTAAGAACGGCACTGTCAGTAGTGTAAGGAAGGCATTTCTTGGTGTAAGAACGGCACTGTCAGTAGTGTAAGGAAGGCCTTTCTTGGTGTGTAAGAAGAACGGCACTGTCAGTAGTGTAAGGAAGGCATTTCTTGGTGTGTAAGAAGAACGGCACTGTCAGTAGTGTAAGGAAGGCATTTCTTGGTGTGTAAGAAGAATGGCACTGTCAGTAGTGTAAGGAAGGCATTTCTTGGTGTGTAAGAACGGCACTGTCAGTAGTGTAAGGAAGGCCTTTCTTGGTGTGTAAGAACGGCACTGTCAGTAGTGTAAGGAAGGCCTTTCTTGGTGTGTAAGAACGGCACTGTCAGTAGTGTAAGGAAGGCCTTTCTTGGTGTGTAAGAACGGCACTGTCAGTAGTGTAAGGGCATTTCTTGGTGTGTAAGAACGGCACTGTCAGTACTGTAAGGAAGGCATTTCTTGGTGTGTAAGAACGGCACTGTCAGTAGTGTAAGGAAGGCATTTCTTGGTGTAAGAACGGCACTGTCAGTAGTGTAAGGAAGGCATTTCTTGGTGTGTAAGAACGGCACTGTCAGTAGTGTAAGGAAGGCATTTCTTGGTGTGTAAGAACGGCACTGTCAGTAGTGTAAGGAAGGCATTTCTTGGTGTGTAAGAAGAACGGCACTGTCAGTAGTGTAAGGAAGGCATTTCTTGGTGTGTAAGAAGAACGGCACTGTCAGTAGTGTAAGGAAGGCATTTCTTGGTGTGTAAGAAGAACGGCACTGTCAGTAGTGTAAGGAAGGCATTTCTTGGTGTGTAAGAAGAACGGCACTGTCAGTAGTGTAAGGAAGGCATTTCTTGGTGTGTAAGAACGGCACTGTCAGTAGTGTAAGGAAGGCATTTCTTGGTGTGTAAGAACGGCACTGTCAGTAGTGTAAGGAAGGCATTTCTTGGTGTGTAAGAAGAACGGCACTGTCAGTAGTGTAAGGAAGGCATTTCTTGGTGTGTAAGAACGGCACTGTCAGTACTGTAAGGAAGGCATTTCTTGGTGTGTAAGAACGGCACTGTCAGTACTGTAAGGAAGGCATTTCTTGGTGTGTAAGAACGGCACTGTCAGTACTGTAAGGAAGGCATTTCTTGGTGTGTAAGAACGGCACTGTCAGTACTGTAAGGAAGGCATTTCTTGGTGTGTAAGAACGGCACTGTCAGTACTGTAAGGAAGGCATTTCTTGGTGTATAAGAACGGCACTGTCAGTACTGTAAGGAAGGCATTTCTTGGTGTGTAAGAACGGCACTGTCAGTACTGTAAGGAAGGCATTTCTTGGTGTGTAAGAACGGCACTGTCAGTACTGTAAGGAAGGCATTTCTTGGTGTGTAAGAACGGCACTGTCAGTAGTGTAAGGAAGGCTTGTACTGTAAGGAAGGCCTTTCTTGGTGTGTAAGAACGGCACTGTCAGTAGTGTAAGGAAGGCTTGTAAGGAAGGCTTGTACTGTAAGGAAGGCTTTCTTGTTGTATAAGAACGGCACTGTCAGTAGTGTAAGGAAGGCCTGTACTGTAAGGAAGGCCTGTACTGTAAGGAAGGCCTTTGGTGTGTAAGAACGGCACTGTCAGTAGTGTAAGGAAGGCCTGTACTGTAAGGAAGGCCTTTGGTGTGTAAGAACGGCACTGTCAGTATTGTAAGGAAGGCTTGTACTAAGGAAGGCATTTCTTGGTGTGTAAGAAGGCACTGTCAGTAGTGTAAGGAACACCTTTCTTGGTGTGTAATATGGCACTGTCGGTAGTGAAGGAAGGCTTTTTCCTGTGTAAAGACTTTCTTGATGAACGTAACCAGATTTTTCTCGTCGATGTCTTGAAAGGGACGTTTCCTGAAAACCAACGTTCAGCTTCCGGATTTCTCAAAATACTAGCCACAGAGACATGTGATCTTTTTCTTGTGTATGCATTCTATGGTCCTAAACATGCATTGATTGTAAATTTTATTGTCCTAAATATGCGGGGTGATTTGCTTTAGATTCCTATGTCCTAAATATGCGTTTTTTTTTTTTTTGTGTGTGTAGATTATGTGGCCATATGATAATAAAAAGATGCGTTGATTTGATGTTGTCCTAAATATTTCTGGCAAATGGACATGGTGAATGATGGAGTTGGATGTAGGAGCCAGCTAGAGAAGAGCGTCTAGTGTTTACATCCAGACTTGATATTATTATCAAAAACCTTAAAATAAAACCACACGGCACAAAGGATAGACACTGGGCTCCGATGTGCATGGCCAATCCGACCAGAGCATTGCCAGACAAGGGTGTGCTATGGTTGTTGATGTAGTACTGGATGATGGTGACTTGATGGCGGGAAGGAAGACTTCCAGCTCTCTGGCCCAGGTGTTCTTTCAGCTCTGGCCCAGGTGTTCTTTCAGCTCTGGCCCAGGTGTTCTTTCTGCTCTGGCCCAGGTGTTCTTTCAGCTCTGGCCCAGGTGTTCTTTCTGCTCTGGCCTAGATGTTCTTTCAGCTCTGGCCTAGATGTTCTTTCTGCTCTGGCCCAGATGTTCTTTCTGCTCTGGCCTAGATGTTCTTTCTGCAGCCTACTGGTGCTGCTGAGCAGGGGTGGAATGAGGGGGAGGCGTTCGTCAGGCATAGCACTGACGTTGCTGGTATAATTTTCAGCATGCGACTGTTGTTGTTGTTTATCGTGTTTGGCCTTGGCATCGGCTTTCACGATGTCGTAGTCGTAATAAAGCTCTATTCCCATCATGGTTGAGGTTGATGATGGCTAACATAATCATGTTTCTAGTAAAAAAATAAATATGATAAAAGTACCAATGTCATTTTAGTATCAGCTAACATAGTCATGTCTCGAACAAAAAAATATATATGATAAAAGTACCAAATTGGTTTATGTATCAGCTAACATAATCTTGTCTAAAAAATAAATATTATAAAAGTACCAAATTGGTTTTAGTATCAGTTAACATCACGTCTAAAAAAATCAATATAAAAGTACAAATTTGGTTTTAGTATCAGGGGGAAGATCACAACCATGTGTCCAGGACAAATTAAATTCCGACCAATAGTCCCGAGATCATCTTAGTAGGGATACGTTCATTAACATGTGTTCAATAACATGCGTTCTTTCTTTTCACGGTCGCCCTTTTTTTTTAGGTGTTTTTATTGAAGGGTAGAATTTAATGGTCGCATATTCACACGTCATGCATTCCCATGTGCCAATGAGACAAAAGAACAACCAGATAGACAAACAAACACACAAAGTATAGTGCCAGGGCGGTGTGTAACAATACTTTGGAGAGCCAGCAGTGAGTTTGGGTGGTGTTTAAGCACGACGCTTTCACTGCTGTAAGGAAGGCTTGTACTGTAAGTTAGTGTAAGGAAGGCCTTTCTTGGTGTGTAGAACACAGCACTGTCAGTAGTGTAAGGAAGGCCTGTACTGTAAGGAACACCTTTCTTGGTGTGTAAGAACGGCACTGTCAGTAGTGTAAGGAACACCTTTCTTGGTGTGTAAGAACGGCACTGTCAGTAGTGTAAGGAACACCTTTCTTGGTGTGTAAGAACGGCACTGTCAGTAGTGTAAGGAACACCTTTCTTGGTGTGTAAGAACGGCACTGTCAGTAGTGTAAGGAACACCTTTCTTGGTGTGTAAGAACGGCACTGTCAGTATTGTAAGGAAGGCTTGTACTGTAAGGAAGGCATTTCTTGGTGTGTAGAACAGCACTGTCAGTAGTGTAAGGAAGGCCTGTACTGTAAGGAAGGCATTTCTTGGTGTGTAGAATAGCACTGTCAGTATTGTAAGGAAGGCTTGTACTAAGGAAGGCATTTCTTGGTGTGTAAGAAGGCACTGTCAGTAGTGTAAGGAACACCTTTCTTGGTGTGTAATATGGCACTGTCGGTAGTGAAGGAAGGCTTTTTCCTGTGTAAAGACTTTCTTGATGAACGTAACCAGATTTTTCTCGTCGATGTCTTGAAAGGGACGTTTCCTGAAAACCAACGTTCAGCTTCCGCATTTCTCAAAATACTAGCTAGAGAGACATGCGATTTTTTTTGTGCATGCATTCTACAGTCCTAAACATGCAATCATAAATTTTGTCCTAAATATGCGGGGTGATTTGCTTTAGATTCCTATGTCCTAAACATGCGTTGTTGTTTTTTGTGTGTAGATTATGTGGCCATATGATAATAAAAAGATGCGTTGAGTTGATGTTGTCCTAAATATTTCTGGCAAATGGACATGGTGAATGATGGAGTTGGATGTAGGAGCCAGCTAGAGACGAGCTTCTAGTATTTACATCCAGACTTAATATTATTATCGAAAACCTTAAAATAAAACCACATGGCACAAAGGATAGACGGAGCATTGCCAGACAAGGGTGCGCTGTGGTTGTTGATGTAGTACTGGATGATGGTGTTGCTGATGGTGACTTGATGGCGGGAAGGTAGACTTCCAGCTCTCTGGCCGAGGTGTTCTTTCTGATCTGGCCCTGGTGTTCTTTCTGATCTGGCCCAGATGTTCTTTCTGCTCTGGCCCAGATGTTCTTTCTGCTCTGGCCCAGATGTTCTTTCTGCGGCCTACTGGTGCTGTGGAGCCATGGGAGGCGGTCGTCAGGCATAGCAGTGATGTTGCTAGTATAATTTTCAGCATGCAACTGTTGTCTATCGTGTTTGGCCTTGGCATCGGCTTTCATGATGTCGTAGTCGTAATAAAGCTCTATTCCCATCATTGATGATGGCTAACATAATCATGTCTCTAGCAAAAAAATAAATATGATAAAAGTACCATGTGGATTATGTGGTTTTAGTATCAGCTAACATAATCATGTCTCTAACAAAGAAAAAAATATTATAAAAGTACCAATTTGGTTTTAGTATCAGGGGGAAGATCACAACCACAAATTAAATTCCGACCAATAACCCCGAGATCATCTTATTAATTACATACGTTCAGTAATATACGCTCTTTTTTTTAAAGGTGTTTTTATTGAAGGGTAGAATTTAGTGGTCGCATATTCACACGTGCCAATGAGACAAAGAACAAAGGACAGACAAACACTCAAAGTATAGTGCCAGGCGGTGTGTAACATTACCTTGGAGAGCCAGCGGTGAGTTTGGTGGTGTGTAAGCACGATGCTTTCACTGCTGTAAGGAAGGCTTGTACTGTAAGGAAGGTCTTTTTTGGTGTGTAAGAACAGCACTGTCAGTAGTGTAAGGAAGGCTTTTTTACCTTGTGTGAAGACTTTTCTTGATGAACGTAACCAGATTTTTTTTCGTCGTGTTTTGAATGAATCAGATCTAGGGGGAGTGAAAGGGCCGTTTCCTGAAAAACCAACGTTCAGCTTCCGGATCTCTCGAAATACTAGCCGAGAGACATGTGGTATTTTTGTGTGTATACATTTTATGGTCCTAAACATGCACTGATTGTAAATTTTATTGTCCTAAATATGTGGGGTGATTTGCTTTAGATTCCTATGTCCTAAACATTTGTTGGTTTTTTTGTTTGTAGATTATGTGGCCATATGATAATAAGATGCGTTGAGTTGAAGATGTTGTCCTAAACATTTCTGGCAAATGGACATGTTGGATGGTGTAGGAGCCAGCTAGAGAAGAGCTTATGATGTTTGCATCCGGACTTAATATTGTTTGTTATCAAAAACCTTAAAATAAAACCACGACACAAAGGATAGACGCTGGGCTCCGATGGGCGTGGCCAATCGGACCAGAGCATTGCCAGATAAGGGCGCGCTGTGGTTGTTGATGTGGTGCTGGATGATGGTGGTGATGATGGTGACTTGATGGCAGGTAGGAAGACTTTCAGCTCTCTGGCCCAGGTGTTCTTTCTGCGGCCTACTGGTGTTGCTGAGCAGGGATGGAGCGAGGGGAGGTGGTCGTCAAATGTAGCACTGATGTTGCTGGTATACTTTTGAGCATGCAATGTTGTTGTTTATCGTGTTTGGCCTTTGGCATCGGCTTTCATGATGGCGTAGGCACAGTGAAGTTCTATTCCCATCATGGTTGAGGTTGATGGTAACTTAGGACGTTAGAGTAAGTAGTTACGTTGGGACGGGAAGAAGAGAGAAGAGAGAGGGGGAAACGAAGAAAATAGAGAGAATGACAAATAAATGGGTGAACAGTTGCGAATATGTCAACAAATTATTGGAAACTAAAAGAATTTTTTATTACAGATGATATTAATATGAGTGATCATTAATTCACGCAAAAGACAATGATGTAATAGAATTCAGCAGATTTCAATTCATTAAATTTTAATAGTTGTCATAAATGACAGAAAAAGCTGTCCCACATTTTCCAAAATCCTAATCCCACCTCTCCCGCCTACCGACCCCCACTCCACCCTTCTTTGTTTTCACTCTATACACAAGCCACCTACAACACTTGACTTGAGCCTACAAAGTAAACAAAATGGCAAATAATTAATTTCTTGGTATTTGCCTTACTGCTACATTGATTACTTGTGCGGGATGGCATCACAAAATGCATGATAATCTTCTGGGATGACGTTTTCATGGACTGGAGATGGTCAAATTTAGATTTTTCAGTTTTCAACCTTGCTGTATACAAAGATGCAAGTTGGCCACTGGGTGGTGTTACATTCCTGCCAAGAGGCAGTGATTTCCAGTCATCCGTCAAATTTTAGTTTATACTCAATGCTTCCATCAGTCTTGTATCGCAAGGCCTTGATATCCGTGATGTTTTGATCTCCGGTTCTTTTTCCAGGCCTGATTGTTTTGAGATCCACAAAGGTTTTGAAGTCCAGGAAAAATTTTAATGTGTGGCTAAGATATTCGACTGAATGGGTCTGGCTGTTTTCGTGCATCTTGGATGTACTTTACATAATCAACAGGGCAGTAGATATTTTTCTTGCAAAGTTTTTGCTCGACGGTGGCATGAACATTGTCTACTTCCATTTTAGTGTGTCAACGTTCTAAGAATTTCTGCTCAATTGTTTTTTGATGAGTGGCATTGAAGTATCTGAGGGCTCCAGCTAACACAGCTTTCCGATTCTGATAGTGGCACTGAAGTATCTGAGGGCTCCAGCTAACACAGCTTTCCGATTCTGATGGGTACATCCATCAGAATATATATTATGCACCTCTGTGTCTTTAAGTTTGCCTCAAGATATCTAACAAGACATGTTGCGAATTCACTTGCTGTCAGCCCCCTGCCATTTCGCTCCCAAACATAAGATAAGATAAGAAGAATATTTATATTGCGCCTTCCCTCAGAAGAGCTCAAGGCGCATTACAAGCAAAATGATTACACAGGCATGGCATGCTATGGCTAAAACATTTTACATAAAACAGATGCATCAATAAAAAAATAGTATCACAATCAATTCAGTAAAAGCACGCAATTCAATAAAATTCATCTAAATATGTTGAAGTAGTGGGTCTTCAAGTGAGATTTCAGTATATTCAAAGACTCTGCAGACTGGACGTCCATGGTAAAATGTTCCAAATTTTGGCTGCTATAACATGCATGCAAGTAACATGTTTTGAAGAAAGATCGTAGACGGTATAGTTGTGGACCTTCAACTCGGTCTTGTAATACAAAGCGGATGCTTTCGGGCTTGGTTCAAGCAACATATGATGGAGGTCCACAGTGATAACTGTTGTTTCTGAGGCTGATGCTGAAACTGCTCCTCACTTATGTTCCCAGCTTCAAACGAACAACAAAGATCGAATTGGTCTTTCCGTGGTTGGTATAATCCAAGATTCATGTCCTTGAACACTTTTATCAGCATCGGCCTAGTCAGAGGCTCCTTTGACTTTATGGCACATGCCCGTCTATACTCCTCATAGAGCTTGGCATAGCTTCCAAATATTGGCTCTAAATATTCCTTTGATGTTGACGATCTGCAGTAATGCGAAGGTATTTTTGCTAAGTCTTAAAAAATTTCTGTAATAAATTCAGCCTTCTGACATCTTGAGGGAGGAGTTTCTCAGGGCACGACTGGCTCTTAGACCTCATTTCCCACCTTGCCAAGAATCCACCATTGACATAATGCAGTTGTGTTCTGGAACATTGTTTTGCATACCCTCAAGCGTTTTGTGGAGGTCTTCAGATAAGTCAGCGATGCTGTTCTCCTTGATGTCTCGGAACCTGTTTTTCGTTCTTAACATCATTGACATCAACGTGGAGCTTAACGAAATGTTCCTTTTCATCTCACGTCATGTCCCAAATCATGTGATAAATCTTTTTTCTTTCCTCTTCAGTCAATTCTTTACATTTATGGTAAGAGGCTTGACAGTTGCAGCGTGGCTGAAGGCTTCTTGCTGGCTGCTCAAACAAAACATTTTTTATTTTTTTACTCTCTTTGGATGGACGCCTTCCATCATAATTCTTCCCTTACTCTTTTTTTCTGGTTCTCACGTCTTTGATTTACCTGTTTTCTTCTTGGCACGCAACCATTATCATCATCTGGGTATGTTCTATTATCTGCATTGTTTCCATCTTGACTTTGCTCAGCTTCTTCTTGTCCACCAACTACAATCGCCTCATTTTCTTTATTCTTCCTAAAATCACCATCTTGCAAATAGGCAACTGTTTTATAGTCTAAACTTTGCCATCCCTTTTTTCAGTGGAGGAATCTACTTCTCCATTATATTCTGTCCCTTCCCCTTCTTCATTACTTACAACCTAAAATGAAATGAGCAGCTTTGATGGTACTAGATAAAGGTTGAACTACACCAACATCAGCCTCCTTGCGTGGGTTGTCTTGGATACTCCTTGAACCCATTGACATTTTGCCTTCGTCCTTTTGAGTTCGGTACCTCTTGGCTGCCTCATCATGTTTCGTGTTGGAGAGACTCAGCTCAAGAATTCTCTTAGCCCGACTAAAGGGCTGCATTTCGTTTTCAAATCTGTGAGAGAAAACACAAAATATACAACCTAATGTTAGAAATAGTATGTAGAATCTTTTAAAGACAAAAACTAGTAT
This sequence comes from Doris montereyensis, assembly GCA_037039925.1. Classification (NCBI taxonomy): domain Eukaryota; kingdom Metazoa; phylum Mollusca; class Gastropoda; order Nudibranchia; family Dorididae; genus Doris; species Doris montereyensis. Next base: position 43,724 of record JAXRKP010001591.1, on the reverse strand, counting down.
TACATATTGTATGAGTGTAATGTATTATTTACCTTGTGCTCAAAGTGGGACTTGAAAGGTGTCTTTAGTGTGGTGAATTTTGGCCTGTTAAGTTTTGTGGACATTTTTTATAACTAACGCTAACAGAAGTCCCAAGCAATTATAATCAGGAACAAAAATATTATCTTCACTTGAATGGCTATTATGTCAATTCTATTCAATTTCTACACCAACTTAGTCAAGAGCACAAATCTACTGAGATCCAAATCTGCTTATAGTGGACGATGATGACACGGTTGCAAAATCCAATGTTTAAGCAGCCTGAGATGTTAAAATTTCAAGAAACGGCTTAAAACTCACTTGTTTGTTCACTACTTGTAGTAATTGTTTGTGGCATGATATTAATGTATAATTGGCTTTGACTTTGTGCCTGTGTGATCTTGTAGCCTTATAAAATCTAGACTGGACAAACAGAATAATCGTTCACACTGGTTGGAATATGGTATCATGTTAACTGCTAAAATTGCTTTTTAAAGGAAATACTCAAGTGTATGCCTACCAATTTGTTGATCTGTATCCGTGTAAGATGATGCAATAGTCCGATATTCACATTACTGAATGGCGCGAACCAAAGCTGTACTTTGATGAGCTGCACCTGAAAATAGTGAAAAGATCAGTAGGCCTACAATGATTGTTATGAGGATTTATAATATTAGTATCTTTAATAACAAATAGAATGTATTAATGAACCATAGAATATTAATGTACGGTCTACTTTGATAACATGATTTCAATGCAGTGTAAACAAAGACTCAGCCTGAGGTACAAAGCGTGTAAGTCAGTCAGTGGAAATGGTAGGGTAACCTGTCCTGGTGAAAACGGCTGTCCCTGCATACAAGGGCAATCCGTGCATGTCGATACAATCTAATTGAAAGAGCAATATTTCGCTTTGTTTGGTATCAGAAATGTGATGCATGTAATATTATCTTATTTTCAATTTGAATTGTCTTCTAACATTATTTCAAAATAAACTTACCGTGTAGGACAGCAAACATGAAGAAATAAACTAATGGTCTTGACGCAACGAACGAAGGAAAAGCACAAGGTCGACCTACATGGATTGGCTCTGTTTCAGAGTTACACGCCTTGGTTTTATGACAATAATTTGGGACTTTCCAATGCCATGTTTGGCACACTATAATTTAAAGGGTTGAGAGAAAAGGATACCCGTGCTTTGGTTAAAAAAAGTTGTCCAACTTTTTTCGGACTTACGTGGTTTGGCATTTTCACCGATGTAGTATCACTTTTCTGTCCAATGATGTGGTCAGCTTTCCATTACACGTTCTGTTTGTACACTGCCAGTTCTTGGATTTTTTCATCTCCTTCTTTAAACTGTATATGTAGCAGTCCATGATAATGCTGGCTTGCCTCTGCTAACTGCATTGCCATTTTGCCTTCTTTCTGTTGTCTTCTGAAGTCGTCATAGTAGAATCAAATGTTGAGCGAGGACAGTGGGGAAAACGGACTGGCTTATGTACCTATGGAGCGGACCTAGAGAGCCAATGAGAGCGCATGTTTTTAAACCACTGTGTACAGTTACTATCGTGCATGTTTTGTGAAGTCATTCTGACCGTCAGTAGCTTTTGTTTTTTACTTCCAAACTTCCAAGACGTTTAAAAAAAACAAAACAAAATCCAATGACAGCCAAAAGTTAAAAATTATTAGTTTAGATTGTAAGTCAATGTTTGGTGAGTGACAGAGCTTTCACCAGCATAGATGCTAAGTGTATAAATCGACCGTCGATACTATGGTGCTCCAAATGTGATACTGCATTTTTACTTATTTTTCGTTGGTGCTTCAAATTTCATACTGCATTTTTACTCAATTTTCGATAGTACTCCAAATATTCCAAATGTCACTAAAAATATTAGTTCTCCAAATGTCAAGACTCCCCCTTGTCCACGCTGATTGTGACACCTACACCATTATGAGAAGAACGACAGTGCTTCTGCCATGTACCATCAAATGATAGTGATTACACTGAGGCCTCTTTTACTATTTGGGGTGAACTGTCCCCGATGCATGCTTCTTCTTGATGAGGTTAGGGAGCCTATTCGACAGTGTGAAACGCTAAGTTTAGGATTATTTATTTAGATATTAATTATATTATCATTTACATTATTTTCAGATTTTATGATAATAATAATGATAATGATAATGACAATAATAATATATTGAAGGGGGAAAGCGGTACAATAATATTACTATTAGTAGCAAAGGATGATATTTACTCATGGTTTTTATTGACAAACAATATCATGTTTACTATCATTATCAAGCATGTTTCAATAGAGTGCTCTGATCTGATTAATATACAATCGAAATATTATTCTGAACTAAAAGAAACATTAACAAACTCGTTCGATAGATTGATCCAAAAACCATTTTCGGATTTTTGAAAGAAATCGGACTGGATCACCAAATCTAGAATACTAAAGATTAATACATTTTTAACACTTTGACTATATTTTATATTTACGAAAGTTTTTGATTTTTAAAAACACTTTTAGTTCTACCTTTACCTAGACAGTTGTGAGGAATATAGTCAGTTACGAACCCTGAGATCACTGGAGCATTGGGTTGTCTCCGTGTGTATTAACCCTGTGCCAAGTTCATATTTGTATGAACTGAGGACAAGTTCAACAATTTTGTTTGCTTTGGCAGAATGGATAAGCTGCATTATTTGTCTTTATCCACTTTACCAAATTTGCATTTGAGGGGAAGAGGTATACACTGGTTGGATTATGAAACCTATCCTTGACGGTGTCATTTGCCATAGATCATTCCACCCAGGTTCCCTCAAAGGCATTTTCCCAGGTCGTCAATGGCAACTAGATCTCGCCACAATCTTCTGAATTTTCAAGCGTCATTAGCACCCTTGCATTTCATACCTTATATTCTACTACATAGTTTAAGTTTAAAGGTAAGCTTGATTTTTGCTTGCCAATAAAGAAACCAGAATCATTAATTCACGACAATATCATGAAGGTTAGCAGGTCTAATTTCAGATCTTCTGAGAAGCTGTGATAATGATCTCATTATACAAATGTTTTTTTCTGCAATAGTTAGGGAATGTTTATGCTTACGATATGCGTCCATTATAGCATCTGGTATATTTTACTCTTTACAAATGAAATATAAAACTATGATTGTTGAGCTATGAATATATTAATCCAACCAATTTTGATCTTAAGTGGAATGAAAAAAAGTCTGTTTTTATGTATACTGACAAACTGACAGTGTTTATTAGCAGATTTCTGAAGGAAATACATTTGTGTGTATTGTCATTGTAGTTTGTACTTGTTTTTATACCAATTTGTATATGTACTGTTCTTTGTTGGGAAATGTGTTTTTGGAGTTTGGAGTTTTGCTAAAAGGGGTTGTTTTGTCATGTGATCTTGCATCTTAATTGAAATTCTTGAAAGGTATGGTACCAAAAGGAGGCCTTAAATATTATATCTCAGGTATATTTATAGTTAGTAGTATTAGTATGCTTTTCATATACGACATATATAGCAGCAATTTGAATTCTATGTATCTTGCACACTTTCTTTTATGGAACACATTTTTGAAAGCAGAATGCATCAACATGAATTTTAATCTATACTTATGGCCTATACCTGGTTAGGGGCAGAAGGATGTGATGAGCTGAGAACTAGATGTATATCATTTCATTGCTTTTGCCAGTTGTCTCACCTGTTGGCTGGTGTGAAGAAAGTACGGGAGAGTGAAATTGTATTGTAAATGTTGGCTTTTTGAGATTATATAATATAACTAAGCTATGAATTCTTTTTTAAAAGTACAGTGTCACTTGTCAAGACATTTCCTTTTGACCAAGAAACGACTACATGTAATGAACTTTTTACATTTACAGTTAAGATTGTGGTTCATTTGTTTATGTTGTTAATAGATGTATCATTTATAATGATATATAATTTATTGACCTGCCAGTTACCTTCAGGAAAAGTAAAAGGAAAGAACTCTTCATCAATCAAAGCAAATTATGCATGTGTGCTAAGGAAAAACTCAATAAGTTCATACTTTTTGAAGTTCAACATTCCGATAATTTTTGTTCATCCAGATTTATTTTATTTTGGGTTTTTTAAGCATCACTTATTTGTTTATGGTGGATTAAAAAAAGTGTTTCAACTGCATTAATGTTTAACAATGATTATTAACACTGATTAGTTAAAACATTTCATATGCATATTTACATTTTCCATCACAAAATGCTACATATCCAAGGGCCAAATGTCTCAAACCAAGGAAAAATTTTTAAAAATGTCTTACCCATACCATGATCATTTGTCAGATGAACAAATGTTATCTTAACAATATTGTTTGAATGCTGGAAATGATTGATTAGTATTTGTAAATAAACTACAAAAAAACCCCAAAACAACTGGTCTTTGCTCTTCATATATTGGTGTTTTTTTTTACTTTGTGTTTGTCAGTAATGTAGGTAAAAGAATTCAAAAACATACCCCAAAAAATCAAAACAGCGAGAGATCTTTCTTCCACTGTGGGATGTACGTGTACAGCTCTCTTCCCCTTCGCCATTCATTGTCCCCACTTTCAATTATGCCAGCCACACCCTCTTCTCTTACATCCCCCACTTGTTTGTTGCCCTATTTCTTCATTGTGGGTCCTACTTCTTTCCTTTCCTTCTTCCACATTATCTTTCATCTTGCTGTTTCCTCATAATTCACCCTGAGATCACTGCAACGGACAGGGTAAATTTCAAAGAAACAATCTTCGTCATTATCAAAGGTATTACTAGATCTGGACACTTAACTCACGTTTTTGAGTCGCCAATCTGGATCTATATATATACACTTAAAAGAATAAAAGTAGCTTATTACATGTACAGTTGTCACTGGATAAAAAGCACACTGCATAAACACACGCCTACATCTGTTGACAGTCAACACGCATAAAGGTAAACTTTTTCTCTCAAATATCTATTTATAATGGGCCTCAAAATAGGCCTTTTGTTGTATAATCAGTGATACTTTTGTCAATGTCAGATACAAGAACAGTTGACACACTGTAGCAAACAATATTACTTAGTTATAGGACAAATGTGTTAGTCTGCCTAGGTCATAGTCATGTCTAGCTTTGTTAAATCGTTGCCCACCCGAGTACTACAAGGACGAAAGGTGTATCTTAAGTCATGTCTAGCCTACATTCTCTATCCCGCTCGTTACGAGTCTGGGATTTCCGATGGTCAAGGACTTCAAGTAGACATGCTGTCTTTACTTTATGCTGTGGATCACAAATTTATCAATCGCTACTCCAAAACTCATCTCGTTGCATAGGATTGATACAACAGATTGTGACACATGTATGGTATGATTGACTGTGGCAATGAAAGGAGGATACATGTGTAAAGGAAAGATGACACACGCTGCTCAGAAAGAGTAAGGGTGTGAGAGCGGGGCTATAAATGGCCAAAGACCCTTAGTGATTGGCTCTTGAATTTCATTGTGTGCATGTATGTGATTATAATTACATGACACCTTTACCTGTAGACCTTTTATATAACAATATGAATTATTTCCTATTGTGTTCCGATAAACGCACGGTAGACATAAAAGCACACTTATTCCAGTGCCCAAAGAGTTTATCCAGCAATTAATTATTGTATCAATTTTCGTCTATATTAATAAATTGCGTTATTTGATGAAGTCCGACTGAAAATGATCAAATTTAAAAAAATGGCACGAACCGGTGCAGGAAGTGAAAAATTAAAATGGTAAACTTTCACAGACAGGCAGATATTTGAGCTACCTGGTACTTTAACATCTATCCTTCTTCGACCTGAAAAAGTGCTGTCATGGACAGTAGTGTAGACAGTTGTGTTAACAGATTCTCCTCTCCTTTTATAATTATAGTTATAGGGGGACGCCCTAGTCAAGAAAAAAGGTGTTGGCGTCTCATCCAGAAAATCGTGAAATCAAGCCCTGATAGATTGAACGGTTTTCTCTAGATTGACACCTCTAGTCCCATTGGAGACGGGCAAGAAAAAGGAGGTCCTGTGTGCGGATCAAAACACTTTGTGCACATTAAAGATTCCTTGGCTGTTTACAGGGCAGTCTGGGCAAAATTTAAAAAAACCTACCAAAACCCAGAGATCGCCTTAGTTTCGTTTTAAAAACCGTACCGATCAATTTTTATTTAAACTACCATAAATGATCTATGAGAAATATGATGAAGTCTCTTCAATAGGTCTACGCAGATTTGTGTAATGTAACGAACAGGAAGAATGGTCATTACTAGTACATTGTACTATATGTGGTATTACACTGCTTTGTACATGTACACATGCATTTTGGAACATCATTAAACATATGCCAGACAAAAAATGATTTAAATGCAAACTACAAAGTATGACAAAAGATAAAGCCAATCTTTAATATGTACTTGCTTAAGTTAGAGAATGATACATAAAAGGATTGTCTTTGCCAAATTTGTAAAAATAGACATGAAACTTTACAAATATATCTACTGTATTACAGAATCATCAAATCAAAGAATCATTTCACAGCAACCAAACCCAATCAAACATATAGTGTAGTCAAGCTTAAACGAGTTCATTTTTTTTTTATCCTCAGCAGATACATTTTGATTTTGGTGGAAAGTAAGCTCCATACCCAGGTTGAACGTAGAAGAATCCGGAGTAGTCTTGATTTATCCTACCTAGCATACGGTATAATGTGGTAGTCTGCCATTCCTTTCCACACAGCCTTTACTTTCGCAGAGTCTGAAAATACCTAGCTACCCATTTCGCTGCTGGGTCGACAGGGGGGGGCCAGTAAAACTGACGGGAATGGGAATCTAACTTAGGCCTCCTGTGTGGTGGTTAGACACTCTATCGACTGAGCTTCCTGCGCCTCATACTTTGGTGTACATGACAGGTATACTATATGTACTCAAGCATAAGTTCCCTAAGACTGACAATTTTCTATATTAAATATATTTCTATTTCTACATTAACACAAAAATTTAAGTAAACTTAAAGTCAATGACATGTCATAACATTCAGACTCGAGGAAAGGAAAAGATGGAACAAAAAAAGTAAACACGTTCAAAACGCAAATTATGTATCTACACACTATATATCAACCATTATAACAGGAAGGTGATTCTTCCTTAAAAATCTGTTGGGAGCGTAACTTTTGTTGTTGTAATTATATGGTAAGAATGTCACTTAATAATACGTTTGAGAAAATAAAAACTTGGCCAGATTTCAAACAGACTTAAATCTAAGCCTCAATTATAAAATTCGGCTTATAATCCTTATATGACCTATGACATGCAGGCCACCGTATATCTATAAGATTTCAACTACAAGACAATAAACAAGCATATGTATGTATTTTGTAACATAAATTATATAGCAGCATAGTATAAATAGTAATAATAAAACCTTTCAAGCACCTTTTCGTATGAATTGAATCATAGACAAAGGAAGGTCTAGTAATTGCTTTATCTAATACTTTAACTTTAAAGTAGTGGCCACAGACACATATGTGTAATAAATCAAAAGTTATAAAGCAAGGATGTATTTACAATTAATGTACATCCTTTATACTTTTACTTACAATACCACCCATATGTGATGAAACACCATTTCTCCCTTATCACTATTATAAGAATAAGATCATTTTATTCAAAGAGGTAAAAACTAAAAGATATTCATTCCTCATACAAGACACTGTTGATGTACATACATATTTATTTCACTTTATATAAATATAAAGATGGAAAAAATAAATAAATGACATCCTATGTTACTGTTACATTTCTCATTGCAACCACTTTCAAGGATTACAGTATTTTTGTTTGCAATAGTCACACATTACCATTAATACTATTAATATTAAATAGCAGACTGCACAAGAAATAAAATAAAACCTTAAAATTAAGTTACTTCAGAATTTGTTATATAAAAAATTAATCTTCCTTACTTTTGATATAGATCTATTTATAATATACTATTTTGCATGTAATATAATTATCTGAGGACAAGTAGGCCTACATGTAAATGGAAAAAAACAAAAACAAAGGGAAGGTGAACAATTTTCAACGAGTCAAAACACATCCAAGTACAGGAGAGCACAAGTTTTGAAATTGCCAGTATTTGTCTTTACGATAACAAACAAGAAACCAAGAAATAAAGTAATACAACTTAAAATGTTAAGACAACGATAAGGCAGGTTTCAGCTGTGAGTATGAGGATGAAGTAATTTTTGTTGATAAGTTGGTTAGCTTTCATGACTGAAATTCTGTTTCGGTAATACCAAAGGCTACATTATTTCTAAACCTCATTTATATTTGTATATACCCATTTACTACTATGACTATGAGCTATCAAGACGACTGTTTCAATCATTGGCATTTACTCCATCCACTATACAAATACAAGCAGTGATTTATGAGTGAATACTGAGCAAACAGCCACATGATGTACAAACACATGTAAAATCACAAGAATACAACAAAGAAATAGGAAAATGAAAGATAGCTAGGATTGTTTGTTTCATTGAATTCACTAATTTACCCTGTCAATCGCATGCAGCAATCTCATGGTGAATATAATATGAGCAAGATGAAACATTTTCTTGTTTATTATTATTGCAATTTACCCCACACACCATATGCAGTAACAACGTAAGGATTCGTTGAATGATATTTATTCCATCCAAATATGCAGTGATCTCAGGGTAAATTAAGAGGCAACAGCAAGATGAAATATTTAAAGACCTGAAAGTGCTGAAACTGAAAGTATGGAGGAAAGAGGTAGGACCTACCAGTAGTGCCCATCAACCACCCACTGGCATTAGGATGAGTAAAGAGGAAGACATGTGAAAGAGAGAAAGGAAAGAAATAGAACTTATCTCTAAGCTGTGCGTGTGTGCTCAAGCACATCAGGGGAGAAAGGTGCATACAGTTGAGAAATATCTGCGCACACCAATACAATTTTTTTTCTTGTCTTAACATTCATTCTCATGCACATAGTGCACATAACTGACATTTTTTGTCAGAGTCTTTGCACAGCGCCAAAAAAATGTGTGCACAAAGACGCGAAAATCATTGGTAATGCCCGACAACTGCCCACAGAGGCAAGACATATAATATATTGTGTATGAAAACAATGAAAGGAAAGAAAGAGCATCTACTAACAGCTACAGCAGTAAACTGTCTGCCCACCCACCTACCAAGACTAGAGAGAGAAATAACACTGCATTCACAAAAGAAGCCAAAGACAGAATCCCAATAAGATTGCTGGGAAAAAGTCAAGAGTGATATTGGATTTTCTAAGTAAAATGACTATTGCTTGGGATGAACAGTGTATAACGAAAATGGGCATTCAAGTTCACTGGGATAGCCTAGGAAGGGAGTTTTTGAAAATTTCATTGTGTATTAAAGTCTACAAGCAGTATTCCTTGTCAGTTTCTGGTTAGGAATTCATCCAAAATCATAAAAAAAAAGTAAAGAATAATACACTGGGTTGAATTCGTAAAAGAGTGAGAAAACAAATCGTTCAAATAAGATCATGTGTCATTTCATTGATGTTCATGAGTCCAACGTAATAGAGTTATGACAATATTTATCATTGTTGAAACATAACGACCACTGTCTTGTACTCTTTAACTTTAACTTACTTAAGTATAGGTCATCATGTCTGAACAGAAATTCTGCTAGAACAAAATACGGCATAATTATAATCTTAGCGGTCTGTTACTTAAATGTCCATGGTCAGGTATACATCAATACCATGAAGTCACACCTGTTAACTCCTAAAAATAAAATCGACATTCCAAACATTGTGTCCTAATATGAAAGGCATTGAGTTTAGTAAAGCTAGTCAGGGCACTGAAGTATGCTACCTTCTCTTTTCCCCTTTCTGTGTTCTTTTCTTCTCAGTTTCTTTTCTATCTTGCACTTTTTGTTTCTGAGCCTGGCGGTCTTGTTTGTCTTTTTCTTTCTTCTTCTCGGCCTCCAGCTTGGATTTCTCTCTCATTTCTCTCTCTGCTTTTTGAACGTCCTCCTTGTTGACATTCTTCATCAGCAAACCTGATGATATAGGATAAAGAAACAATAATCGAAGCTGTCATGGGTGTTTAAAGCGTAGAGATAAATGATGCAATGCATCTTTGCTACATGATTTTGGAATTATTTTTTTATAACACAGTATACCTGCTGTTCACAAAAAAAATAATACACAGCATGGATTGAAATAACCTTTTCAGAAGAAATAAGAACGACATAGATTTGACAATGATAACAGTCATTATCATTGAAAGTTTTTTTCCAAAGCTTCTGCATTATTTACTAAGAACATATCAACGCAGCAACACAAAATGAGCTGATATTGATAACTGATAAGTTAATTAATACAAAACAATACAGTCAAAGCTGCTTAATTGGAACAGCACTGAATAATTGTTCCAATTGAGCAGCATATACTATAGTATACTGCATAATGATCGCATAAACTTCATCTAAATTCAACAACCAATAAGCGTTAAAATTTTACATTACAGCGACCATCGCATCAGAATGTTTGACTCGATTTGAGACAATGACCCCCCCCTTCAAAGTGAGCGACGAGTGTTTCAATTTAACAGTATAATTTTCATAGAAAGAATTTTGTATCATAGGAATTCTTCCAATAAAGCAGCGTTCCAATTATCGACATCAACTGTATATAAAAAAAAGGAAGAAAAAAGTTTCTATGATAAAATACTTTTGCAAAAAACGGAGGCACTTATGAGACACAAAAGCACACTTACTGCTGTCGCTTGGATTCTGCTTGGATTTGTGTTTTGAAGTTGAATGCTCCTCCATGTCTGCCTCAAAGTCATCTTTATCACTTCTGGGACACAGTTAAGAACTTTACAGCCTCATTCATGTTTACTAATACACTACTATTGTTAACTCATTCATGGGCGTAAGTCGTTATAATAGCCTGTTCAGGGTTAAATACATATATTGTTTGCCGGAAGTGAAAACATATACATTAGACAATTTATAAATCAGAACAGGGCAAAGTGAAACAAGCACATCATTACTTTTGTAGATAGATATATATAGACATATATATATACAAAATAAATGCTGATACATTTTCATAATTTCTGTATTTCTACAGTAGTTATGGCTGCAAATGGGAGACGACATTTAAAAAACACATTTCGTTTTGACAAAGGATACTCTTCCCCATCAGATATGTGGGCGTAATGTGCCAAAATGGCCTCCTTTCTCGCCTTTTCTTCACTTGTCAAAGTTTTTTTTCTTTCACAGTAGCCAAAGTCTGTTTGCCTAATATCTCAGACAGCTTGTCCCCCATGTCTGGAAAGAGGGAAAGAAAATGAAAAAGAAGAAGATAAGAACAAGATGAAAAAAAACCCTGCATCAAACAACATTGTCAATGTTTATCAAACAGGCTATAATATCATTGCTAAATAAAAGAACTTTTACTTCAAGTCGTTAGCTTACCTTCATAGAGGATTATGGTGGATTATTAAGCTATTGGTTAAAAGACAACCATGAAAACTTCACTTTAAAAATAAAATACAATATACTAGAGCTTTTGAATTCAACTTAAAAAATCATGAGATAACAAAATTATCTGATCTGTATTTATTTCACCTCATTCCTTACCTTAAATATATATTGGTGTTTAAACTTTGCAAAGCAGGACAGGAGCAATAATAAAACAGATCTGATCTCTTTTTTAATTTTAATTTTTTATTTACTTATTTATTGATTGATTGATTGATTTATTTTGTATATGTACATGCTCATGTTTTTTACTATGTATGTATAAATGCGCCTAGAGCAGTCGTAAGATGGGAGTGGGCGCTTTAGAAATTAATTATATTATTATTATTATGTATTTCATATGGCCATTCATTGGCTTTTGACTTGATTAGATTTACCCAATCCACAACTAAGGTGATCTTGCAGGGTTTTGGTAGGATTTTTAATTTTGCCCGGACTGCCCTGTAAATAGCCAAGGGATCTTGAAAGTGCACAGATTTTGAGATATGCACACAGGAACTCTTTCTTATTGTCCGTCTCCAATGGGACTAGGTGTTGATCCACCTACTTGGACCGGGGGGGTATTTTGCTATAAAAAACTCTAGAAAAGTTTTCAACCTTTGACGGGGCTTGAACCTACTACCTTTTGGTTGAGAGACCGACACCTTGCCTCTGGAATACCGAATCCCACCCACTCAATGGCAATAATTCAACATTACATATATATATATATATTATAGCAACAAATGAGAGAACAGAAAATTTGATGAATGTCAGTAAGTAAATAGGAAATAAAAGTTTTTCATGTCTAAATTTTTTTGCAATAAAATCAAAGGCTCAAAAAGAAAAGTCAACTACATTCGGATTACCTTCAACAACATGGTTGTTTTTATTCCTATCACAGTTAACTTTCCATTCATCCAAAATAGACTTGCATGTATCAGCAGCAACATCAGCTTCCTGATGAAGAGAAACAGACAGAAAAAGAAAAAAAAAATGGTATAAACTGCCGTTCTTTAAAAAAGCAGGACAAAAAATAAATAAATATATATATATATATATACATATATATATATATATATATATATAAATGTAATATAATAATAATAACAAAGTCACTTAATAAAATTTACCGAAGGCCTGCCGTTCATTCTAGTTATAATTCTCTCTATCAAGAAAATCACTGTGACCTTATCCTTTAAGAGATAAAAAGTCCTCTTTAATTTATGTTCTTTCAACTAGAAGCATCATATGGAATGTCTCCTGTTATCTTTAGGCTACATTTAATCTACTCCTCAGAATGAATACTATGTACTGACAATGACAGAACTTGTGAACCAGAAACTAGCCTCATAGACTACCATTGTCGCAGAGGTGCGATTATGTTACACTTACGCCATATATTATAATCATAACGTTGCCAGGCCATTACTATAGAAAGATCGCGTATATGAGATTGCGGTATGGGGCATTTTCTAGGCTTATTACTCTACTTCCGTTGCTTACTGAAACAAGCTCTCCAGCTTGAAAAGTTTTTTCACGATTTTTTTTCCTTGCTAACAGTGCAAGCTTCCGACTTAACCTGTAAACTTAGAACACAACTACTACCACTAGTACTACAAGTCAGAAACAGCATAGACTGCAATGTTTTTGATCAGTTTACTGGCTCATTATTTTCCAATCATTGTTTTCATTATCTGACATTTATTTATTGAAGGAAGTAGTGAATGGTGTCTCCACTCCAAAAAGATTTGTGGCTTCTCAATTTCACTCATCTCCGCTCAGACAAACTAACACATAACTGATTTTTATTGGTGCCAATATAAAGTTTGATCTCTTATGAACACTGTGTTAAAAAAATGAAGAGAAAAAAATAACAAATTAAAAAATTACTAATTTTTTTAATCACCCTACTTTTTGGGTACCCACGCCATAGTCTTGTGTAGTCTATGAGTTTCAAAGTGCTCATCAAAATCATTGACTTAAAGTTGTATTTCTTTTTCACAAATGTCATACTAGACACTCAATATTGGGTTGGCTTTAAGATTGCATGATGACATTTGATGCATGCCTATTTTATAACTATTATAATACAGAGCTGGCTCTTGACATTAGGGGCATAATATGACATGACTGACCGATGAATAGAAGCAAACAATACAGTGGTCTCCCCCTAAAGACTGGTTCACATTAGAGGCCTCTTCTGTCTAAAGTTATCATGCCCAAAAAGCCACTTGAGAAACTTCAGTCCAGCTAACAGGATGGTTTTACTTAGTCAGAGAGCCAGATGGTCTGCTAAATTCAGTGCAATAAAACAAAGTTATTAAAATTCAAATTGGCCATCTCTCTCTATCTGCACATTGTGTGGTAGGCCTAAAATTATGCTGCTGATGCTAGGTTCTACCGGGCCAGCATCAGGCTCTTTCAGACACGCACCAGATGAACTGGGTGATTGACATATATTTACAGTCCCCATTGGCATGCGAAACTCATAGAATGGTAACTGTCATTGGGACATCTTGACCAGATTACTGATATGGAACTAACCATTGTTTTCACTGCTAAAGGACTAATCTATTGGTGGATAGGATCAAAATTGAATTTAAAAGCGTATTTGTTTGATGCAACAGCTACTTAATTGTAATCAATTACAAAAGGAAGGGGAATGAAATATCAACAGGGATGGGGACAAGCTCTGAAAAAAAACCCTGAACTTTATCGCCCCTTTAAAATTTAAAAATAGTATTACATAAAAGAGCATTGCATTTAAATACATGAACAAGAAATATAAAGAAGAGGGTCGCAATATAAAAAAGACCCCAATGTTATCAGACATGACAACTTTTAGAATCAAAATTCAAGAGAGATCTGTACCACTATCATCATAGTTCTGTAGTAGTACATTGCTGGACTGGTAAGACAGCATTTTGGAGTTTGAGTCCTGTATGGTAACTACTTACATATTATATCTAAGGGTTTATTGCAGTCACTAATTTCCATGATATTTATTAGGCCTACAGGCAACAGATAAGAGGTCGGTCCGGTGGAAACGGTGTCGGCTCAGGCCTTGCCTGCGAGAATGACCGGTGACGTGTCATTTCGCCTGAAACATCGACTCCCCTGCGGCCATTTAAAAAGTCTCGGAAGTCTCATCTGAAAATCCCGGAGGTCCTTTACGACGGGTCAAAAAAACCCAGAAATCCGGGAAAAACCTGAAAATCCCCATCCCTGATATCAAAGATATGTACACTGTAATAAAAATCCTTTAATAAAATTACTTCAGCCATCGTAGAGACACCTCAGATTCAACAAGAACTTCTGGATGGTCCCAACAATCTCATTGAATCCGAGATTTACTGTGCTTACTTTCTTCCTATATTTTAGGAAGTGGGTCCAGAGTGTGATGGTCGTGTTCCGAAGTATTTTCTTCCATAGACTGATGACTCGCACAGTCAAAAGAATTTTGTTATGCATTGCATATATGAGCTGTGATGGCCAAGTGGTTGATGTGTTGGACTTAAAATCCAATGGGATATTCGTGTACATGTTGAAAACCCTGCACATTTTTTTTTACTCTTTATAAAATAAAGTTCTCTTTCCTCAGATTTTTTTTTTCCCCCCCAAAAAAAAGATCATCAACAATGTTGTCATTTTGAGCAATCCTTACCGATTGCCTCGGAGTGGAGGATGAGAATATTGGGGTGGTGGGACGGGGGTGGGGGGTTCAATGTAGGGTAAGGTGATAAATTTGTTTGCATATCCGTTGGGTAAGCCTACGTTTAAATTAGTGGACGTAAAACAATGCGGGGGTCAAATTTGTATTCTGATTTGGGCTCTAATTGCATCTTGTTGTAATTAAATCTATGTAGTCGGCTAAAAAGAAAGAGATCCATCATAATGTATCACATCAAAATGTAAGTTGAGTCCAATTACGAGAATCACTGCAACATGAAGGAAGGTACTTTCGACTTCGTGTATCGTGATCATCACATTCTCAATCAGATGTCTTCTTCTATCCTCCACAAAAACCAAGCCCTAACAATAATACTAACATTTGATCTCCCCATTTCAAAATAAACCCTTTTCATTATAAATGTCGATTGGTAGAGTCTTCACTTCTGTACTCCTTCTACTTTCACCATACTGTCCAGTGTCCTTACGCCATACATTGATACATACTATCATCATACCATACGATGCGACAATGAATGACATGAGAATCATGCCTGCCACTGCCAGCCATCATGCCATGTTGTTCAACAAATTTTATTTTATCATGTGTTCATAAAAACGTTTAACTTACTACAACTCCTGCAAGAAGTTCAGTGATACTCTCGATTTTGTCGTCATCAGGATCCTCCTCCTCTAGAATTGTAATAATGTAAGTGATAAATACATCTGTATCAAATTCTGAACTGACAGATGATAATTTTTCCAACAGCCAGGTTTCGAAATTATCACCGGCGGAGGCAGCCATATTGCTTGACAGTCAACCCCTCTTTCTTTTTGGAGTTAAGAATAATTTTAAAACGCCCAGCGATAATTTTGGTATTTGTACTCATGAATCATTCAAGTATTAGCTTATTACAACGAGTTTCTGTACCTTTATCGATACTATATGAAAACTCGAAAACTTCATAAAAAATAATTTGGAAATCTCCGATCGACGTACTTTCGATTTTGATCTTGCGCGGAATCTCTCTCGTAAGGCCTGAGTTTGTTGTCTGGAAAACTTCTATTCGTCTTTTTATTTTTCATTGGAACTCTCTTATAACGCGCTAACAAAAGCACACGTTAAAAATACCGGCTACTGGTGATTTAGTTTATCCCATTAGATCAAGATCATTATATAATCTACGTTTTTTAAATTGATCTGAAAGTGTCAAGTTGTCAGTGCAATCCTATGACATTGACGATGAAATCATGCAATGACACTTGATTTCAGAATTTGAAGTAAAAAGTTCTTTCTTTCTTGTTTTGTTTCGCCTCAGGCAGAAGATTTGTCTGAAAATATGGATAAGATCATGGATCTCAACCCGAACTAGAGATAACTAGTTAGAATTCACAGCTAGATTGTATGAGATTTTTATAATCATAATGTTTAAAACAAAACAAAACGTTTGTCCACTTATTCAATAATTATTCATGTGCGTCAACTGTGCTTGCATTTTCTTGTGAAACTGTGTAGCTCTTGTCATGAAGATTCTAAATGGATGTTGAGCTATTTGTTCATACCATATGATACAATACCACCTAGACTTTTTAAAGTCATAAAAAACAGCCATTATGATGATAGCTAAATTGTGGTGGAAATATCAATTATTAAGGACCTCCAGCTTTATCTCTGGCAAATCACAGATTCGTAAATGTTCTCTTAAATCTGTTGCTGAAAAGAGACTTGTGTATCACTCTACGTCTGATAATATATTTAGTAATTTGGCTCTTGAAGAATGGCTGTATGAAAATGCAGATTTGACTACGACAGATATACTTCTGGTTTGGCAAAATTCTCCAGCAATTGTTATAGGGCGTCATCAAAATCCTTGGTTGGAGGCAAACATTTCTCTCACAGAGAGGGAGAATGTGATAATTTCACGCAGGTAAATGTCATTGCTCTATATGTGAATTTTGCACTATATAATATTGTTTTTCTTTGAGAATACGATCAAACCTCGCTATACTGCCTCCCGCTAAGCCACCACTCTTGCTTACCGCCAGCCATCAACCTTTGTATGGTACACAATAACCATGAAATAACGCATTGTATGCCGTCTTCTGACAATGATTTGGCATTGATGTTCCTTAAATAATTATTGCAAAATATATTTTGTTAAACCAGCAGCATGCATTACCACCCCCTTCCCTGAATCAAACGATAAAAGAAATGGTACAATAAAGTTCAGGAATAACTGCTCAAACTGTGATGAGCAGGACTTATTTCACCAAAGTGATTTAAGCGGGAAAAATATATAGTATGACTTCTTAGTAAAACATATATATATGGAGTCGAAACACATGCAAAAGCATCAGTGCCCTGTGTGTCATGTTTCCTCCTCATTCATCACTCTTCTCTCACTTTACATAATCCTGGACTAATGGAACAGATGGCTATGTAGCATGTGGCTAGGCCTACCTACTGCTACACTTCATTGGACTACAGTAGTCTCTTTGCATCATACAGTGCATTGTCAAACTTATCTTTTCCCCGGACCTTGTAGATCTCATCAAGTATTGATTATCTCCCTCGTTTTAATGCTTACTAAGGGCGTTTTCGTTATTAAGCCATTGCTTGTATAATGCCAAGTTGCCACTGGCACAACAGTTGGTAGTATAACGAGGTAAGAGTGTTCTTAAGCCCACAAAAAGAACATTTTAAGCAGCCACTGTGTAACTGAGTAATTGATATTATTTTAAATAACATGTGCTTGATTATTGTTGGTAATGTCTTAGTAATTTACTAGCATAAAAAACATAAGGTCAATACAATGACTTATCAATTCCTTACACTGAAAACACTTTAATTTATTTGAATATAATGGTATCGATTTCTTTACTTGAGCATTGTCATTTGATCAGTTCTTGTCTTATTTCATTGATTTCAAGGTCAAGTGGAGGTGGCACTGTTTACCATGATCAGGGGAATTTAAATCTCTCCTTCATCAAAAGTCGAACTCACTATAACAGGAAAGAGAATCTAAATCTTGTTGTAAAAGCTCTGACTTCAAGATGGAATATAGATTTGAAAATCAATGAGCGAGATGATATCATTTTGGATGGATTTTATAAGGTATGTCACTTTATGTCTCTGTGACATTATGTTTTTATTATTGTTTTTATCATTATATTATTTACTTCTTTTGCTTGAATGTCTGTGACATAATCTTAAAACTTTACTAAAATGTTCCGTCTTAATGTCCTTTTTAAATAGACATCCATGAAATTGCATTCATCTTTGAGTTGATTTGTGGTTGAAATTATCTTGTTTCCAAGATTAAACCTCACTGCTTCATTCTTCCCTGTAAAAAATGAATACGCTTGAATGGATAGTAACTCATAGTTGTAATACTTTCTGTTTTTTAGACTGATAAATGAATGTAAATACATAGATGGTAATGATACCAATCTGGTTTCATTAGTTCCTCTTCTTCACTGTAATCATGATGGACCATTAACATCATGTTTGAAGGGGACAGGATGACAGACAGACAGAAAGACACACTGATAAAAAACCAGAAATGAGATGATACAGAAAGAGACGTATGAGATTGTAATTGGATTTGGGGCCATGAGAGTCGTTGAAATATTGGTAGTCAGCTTTCAAATTACACAATATAACTGTGGAGCATTATTTTTCCTGTATTGTTATGACACTGGCTGAACAGTGAGTAGGAAAGCCTGATGTTGAAAACAACGGGGGATATAGGGGACAAGCTATTTGCTAATATACATCAATATGTGCACAGAACCTATGTAAGTCTACAGAAAAATAGTTATCAGTAAGAGGAGGGGGAATACGAAACCTTCTTTTTAAAAATATTTTAAATGAAGTAAACATAGACGCGTGTTGCTTTTCTTTTTTATGTTTTACATCGTTTCTTTATAATTTATAAAATACTGTTACTATTCGTTTGCTTGGTACACCACTTCCTCTTTTCCCACTGAGATCACTGCCATGGTGGCTAGGGTTTACTTCAAAGAAATAAGAAACATATTCCTCTTGCTAAAATGATAAAATCTGTGCAAGATAGGAAATGATAACTAATTAATATGTTATGATGTATTGAAATGACATCCTTTTTTTTTTTTTTTTTATCTCAGCAGCAGTAACCATAGCACATCTAGATCTAAATGTGATTGTGTTGTTGTTGAATAGATGTGTTACTGATAAGTAATGACTAGATTTTGTATTTTGTTTATTATGCTTTCAATTGTATTAGATTGAAATGAATTCTACTACATGCACCAATGAGTGGTGTGCATCATTCATCATCACTAAAAGTTATGCCTGATGGTATGTGTACATTAAGATTTTGTTAGTAAAATGTGTCAAGACGACAAGTCAATAAGAGTGTTTTTAGGATTCACTCTCATTGCTATTAAAATTACGCCAGATATCAGGGACTGCTGCTAAAGTTGGTCGAATTCAAAGCTACCATCACTTTACTTTATTGCATAATGTGGACAAGGACAGACTGGAAAGCATGTTGAACTCTCCAATGGTTGGTAACAGTACCATTTTCTCTATTTTACTCTAAATTTAATTTGTCACCACCAATAAAATTCCTTGTCCTGTATGAAAGTCAGCTTCAGTGTGTGCATCTCATTGTATCTCAACTTTGTGTGTAAGAGTATGAATGTTTTCTATGCCAATTATGTTTCATTGGAATATTTCAGAGAATAACAATACAGATCATAATTTGTGATAGTGCGAAGACATTGAAATGCATGTCCAGTGTCTCTTTGTGTCTGTCTGTCTCTCTCTCTCACATGTATGGTTGATGGGTCCTACTTCTTCCATTTCACAATTTAGCATATCCTTCATCTTGCTGTTTCCTCTTAATTCATCCTGAGATCATTGGATATAGTGGATGGGGTAAATGTCAATCAAACAATCTCTCTGTCTCTCTCTGTGTTTCACTATTTTTTCTGTCAATCTGTTTGTAGGTGGTTATAAGGTCTTGCTTGTAATAGATTTTACTTCTTTCATTACATTGTTTTACCAATTGTTCTAGTTCTAGTTCTAGTATCTTTGCTAATAACTTCTTGGAAAGTAAAAAAGGGCGGTGCTTTCCAAAGGTAGTCATTCATTAAATGATAACTGATCTATCCCTATATTTTCTGATCTGCCATGAATTTGTCTGTAAATTTGCTTACCAGCTCCTCTCATATTCATCTACTTGATATAGCATGGTTCAAGTAGCAAGTCTACCAAAAGTGTACCAGCCTTAGTGAAAAATCTGAGTGAAGCAGATCCTTCTATATCCATAGACATGATGGTGGATATAATTGCTGATGCTTTTCTTAAAGAGGTAAGGTTGAAATACATCATTATAGTTGGCTAAGCTACATATTTATGTATCCTTGTGTTGTACATTGCGTCCTTTGTGTTTGTTTTCCATATGAAGACAGGTACAGCTTTTAGTTATTTTCTTCAGAGCTAATGCGTATTTGAAATGTGCTGTCCACATTTTTATGTTAAAGCTTGTCTGTCTTCAAACCCACAAATGTCTTTAGTACACATGCGTAGCAAACAGGAAAGAACTAGATATACACAAAAAGATAGGTAAAGAATTATTTTTTTTAAATGCGCAAATGTTTACCAGCTTTTGAAGAATCACACAAATGAGACTGAAAGGGAAAGCGAATTAAAAAAAAAAAAGACTGAAGATGTGGTCAGACAAAACATATTATAAGCAAGTCTTCTTTATGGGTTGTTTTCTTTTTTGATGTTTGTGAGTTGTTTTTTTCTCTTTCACGACGGAGATCAAAGTTTTGATTTCAACCTTTCAAAAAACAAAGGCATCTATTCCATTGTTGAACCTCATCTTATAAAAAAAAACAACCAAACTCTTTCATGAACAATTCCTTTGCCCAAACGACATGGGAATGTTTATCATGTAACAATGTAATTAAAGGATGATTTATACCCGAATTTTGTCATTTATTTACTCATCGAGTCTTAAATTGTAGGCCTAAATAGATCTATGTAATCAATCTGTTTTTTTCCTGACTAGATTTGACCTTTTGCCTCTTAGTTCAAATTGCCTGTCTTTGCAGCTGAAAAATACCTCTAGAATTAGGTTGGGGATGGGTTCAGGGTAAGGATGGTGATGATAGATTTGCCATTTCTTTGTATTCTCTATCATCGGTCCTAGAATTAGATAGATCTAGATCTAGTGGAAGGAATTCCGTAGTCAGGAACACACTGGCCCTTATCACCTATCCTGAGTTATTAAGACTTTTACTGGATGCCAGTTTCAATATAAATATACAATCTTTTTCTTTCACTTCACACTTTCACAATAATCATTTGTACAAAAATCTTCTAATTGTTCTCAGGTTTTGAAGAGCATTAAAATATCTATTTTCCGTTTTGTGAGCGGGTTGTTGCATTTGTTTCAAGGAAACAGCAAGGGTTGAAATGAAAAAGAATTATTTGTTATGTAGAGGAACAGAAACTTCTCCTGGAGGTACATTACACATATTACAAGAACTAAAATTTGATAAATCTTTCAGTCTGATTTGAGCAATTACACTTTCCTTCATTATCTATTTATTGCTTTTTGCAGGCGCAAGTCCATAATTCAGTATTTATTGATCCAGAAGATGAACATCAATTTCCTGAAGTGAAAGACATCCGTCAACGCTTGCAAAGCTGGGATTGGCTGTACGGAAAAACTCCCTAACTTCTCAATTCAACGCACATTTTCCATGCCTTCTTCAACAACTGTGCCTTTAAATTTAGATATTTCAATCAATGTAGAAAAGGGATGCATGTCATCCCTAACTTTAAGTCTAAGTGAATCACACTTGATGGAACTATGTTGGCAACTGACTAATGTGTATGAAAATAAGTTTTTAAATGTGCGATTGACTGCAGAAAATGTTAAAGGACTTCTAGAAAATTATATTCATTTTAGCAGTTCAACTGAAAAAGGAAAGTCATGAGCAAATGATAGCAATATGGGTAACGCAGTGTTTGAATGCATGTTTTCAATTTTTATGACATACACTATACCTGTAACCTATTCGCTCACACCTGTATACAAGTAAACAAATTTCATTTTTTAACCTGTGTTGTGTTTTGTGATTTCATAAGATATACTTATAGCCGATAATCTATCTGTAATGACAAGGATTTTATAAGTCCACTTGAAACTCTCACTGAAAATTGTTCATGAATCTCTCTCTCTCTCTCTCTCTCTCTCTCTCTCTCTCTCTCTCTCTCTCTCTCTCTCTCTCCTCCTCCTCTCTCTTGCTCTCTCTCTCTCTCTCTCTCTCTCTCTCTCTCTCTCTCTCTCTCTCTCTCTCTCTCTCTCTCTCTCTCTCTCTGTGGGCACCTGGCAGCTCTACTGGTAGGTTCCGCTTCTTTTTTTAAAAAATTCTTTCATGTCTTTTATTTTCAATTTTCATCTTTCTGTTCCCTCATATACTTCACCCTGAGATTACTGCATAAATACGATGGACAGGGTAAATTGCGATCAAACAAACTCTCTGTCTATCTTTCTTTCTCTCTCCTTCTCTGCTGTCTCTTGTCAAATGAAGAAATGAAGTGACAAGATATGAATGTAAAGACTGAAACGTAAATGCAATAATAAAGTGGAGGGAACTCGGTAGTCCAGAGGCAAGATGTTGGCCACTCAACTAAAAAGTTGTGACCTCAAGCCTTGGCAGGTAAAAGTTTTTTCGCACCCCCAGTCGACATCTAGTCCCATCGGAGGTGGGTGATACGGAGTTCACATGTGCAGATCACAAAACTGCATGTTAAAGGTCAGGGAAAAATTAAAAATTCTACCAAAACCCTAAGATCATCTTAGATCAAATCAAATAAAAAAATGAAAAACACATGTCTGAACTCAATTGTTGCAGAGAGAAGCTTCTCCATTTCCAACCTTGTCTTTTCTGAGAGGACAAGAAACCTCAATGGAGACGACTTGGAAGGCGTTAGTGTTTTTGTATTTGTAGGTTTGATGTAAATTTCTGTCTTTTCTTTTTCTTTGAATTTATTACAAATCAAGAACCTTCTATTTTATTGCACTGATGTTTCATTTACTTTCTGCACTCTTTAGATTCATATCTTTCCACTTCATTTCTTCATCTGATGAGAAACAGGAAATGAGATTGAAAAAAAAAGAGACAGACAGGCAAAGAGTTTATTTAATGGGAATTTACCGTATTCACCATATTTGTACAGTACAGGGGGAGTTGGGTTCAACTAGGTCATTGGGAGTGATGCTAGGTCCTCGTTGTATGAGACCTTTCGTTGAATGCGAAGTCAACAAGGAACTTCCCATTTCAACAGCGTCAGTTATTTATTGTTTAATTTCAAAGGAAAGGCATTTGTGCTTTGTGGACTTTGATCCAGAGGCAAATGTCATTTCGGTAAATCAGAATTAAGTGATGGTACAGCTGGTTACAGGTGTGGTAAACACTAGCACGGCATAGAGCAAAATGAGCAACAGAGAGAAAATGAGTAATGAGCCTAGCCCCTAGGCCTTTAACGAAGTCGTATCGGTCACTAAAATCATTTTGATTGGCCCAGCGCATTTACCCACTAGTCAATCTTCCACTCACTCACACCAACGATACTACAATAAAACAATTGTTCTAGTATCTTTGCTCACACTACACAGCCTGGCCTGGCTGTTAACAATTAGCAATTCATCCGTCTTGCCTCCCAAACACACATACACTCACATAGTGCAACATCAATCAATGATTTGAACGTTTAGGCTACTTCTCGGTGGTAAAAAGATTTCACAAAATAAAGTGAATTGAGTAAGAAGTTGTTGTTTCACTGCCTTTATCGATTGGTGCGATTTTACCCATGCCGGGTCCTCATTTGATCGGTCATAGTTTTACAAAGGGGAAAAGTGAGATTTCTATTGACCTCATTGTAGCTGCCATTTTGTTGAGTGCAATCTCGGTAGATGCTACTGCCACTGTAATCTCAGTGTATTATTACGAGGAACCAAAGGTCTATTTATTTTCATACAATTGGGATTTTTCGTCAAACTTTACACAACACCAAAAATGTACGCACACACATACTAGTACCAGAAAAATAATACAAGGAACATTGCTACATACCAACCACACATAATAATAATATATACATGTAGTAACAAAACAAACTCAATCAATGAATGGAAAAATGATACAATGCAAAGTCATTGAGTCTAATATCGTTCCATGTTTTATTTTCAGACTTTTCATATTTCAATATTTAGTGCCATTTAAAGAAATTTACAGTATTGTGCATCCATTTTTGCATTGCAAAAAATATCACGTTCTTTGTAGCCCAAGTCAAGTAGATCAACACACTTGACTTGTTGATTTACTGTTAAAGTATATAATATTGCGTTGACTTTTCACCATGTCTCTTTCAACTTTTTGTTTCTTTTTTTTTTTTCTTTTGACGAAGGAAATTGTCAATGTGAATTTACAAATTTACAGTCACTGAAGTAGATCCAGTCTACTAGAAGGTCACTCAAAAGAAATTAAATTTAACAGATAGCTGCCAAGTCTCTCAATAATCAGTTTGTTTTTTTTTTTTCCAAAGAAAAGAAAAGAGAGGAGGGTGATATTATTATGAGTAAGGCAATAATAAGATGAAGTAAAACTAATTGAAAAAGAAATTATAACAACAATTTCTAGCTGAACCAGATATCTTGTGTACCAGCACTAAGGAAACAGGAGATGAAAAAAAGATATAAAAATAAGGGGGAGGCTGGGTTGGGATAAAAAGAAAAGAGTGAGACATGCTATTTTATAATCAGAAACATCCAGTACAGGAAAATCAATTCTACATAAAACTAAACAAGTCTATGTTCAAATTAAATGACAATCCGAGAGAAAAAAATCCAACCCAGTAAAGATAATAATATTTTCTCTTGAGCAACAATGAAACTTTTCCATTAAAGAAAAAGAAACTCTTTTTACATTTATTTACAGTAGCAAATAAGGGAATTAAAGGAATATATTATATATTTGTCTGTCTTTTTGATTGTTACCTGAATTAGATTTTCTTTTCTTTTGCCCCTTTCCTTCTACTTCTACACTTCAGTTGAATTATGCTGTAAATAATGTTGTTTTCGTTCACTGGAAACATAAAAATGTATCATTACTTCTCCATTGCAGTAACTACATGTATGTGTAGTTAAAGACCTACTTAAAAGAAAAAGAGGATTCTATGTATTAGACATATTCTATCTTATAATACATACATGTATATTTGATCTATTGTTAAGGACAAACTTAATAATCCAATTCTTGATTTAAGAAATTCCATTAGTAGCAGTGATTCTACTAGAACTAACTGTGTCATCTGTCAAGTAATTATGACAATCAGGACATTAATACTTTGAAGAAATTAAGTAAGAATCTTCTTTTCTTTTCATTTTTTTCTTGAAAAAAATAAAATTTTATTTAGGAGGCAAGGGGATCAAAGTACTGGTACAAAGAACATAATGTGAAGGAGTCATTTGAAATTAAACTATCACTGGCTTTTCAATGCGGTTTTCATTATTTCATAACATCTTTGATGACATAAATATTCTCATTGTACATAACATCTGCAAAACCACCCTTTGAATTAAATTATTTATCATTAGCTTTATTCCTCTCCCTCCCTCACCTTACCTAGAGATTTGGTTTACAGTCATGCAGATATATCATGTAAATACACAACCTTGGATAATTGACACTTTGATTTGATTCTTAACAGAAAACTGAGCATTTGAAATCTTAAAAGTAGGCAAAGCTAGGACATGACTCAATATGTCTTTGCTTTGAATATAACTATAACTTAAATAACATGCGAGATCCTCATTAAAATTGCTATAATAACCCCTTCTACTGTGATTTAAAACAAAAAGATAATTGTTATATGTTCTCATATGGAGAACAATATTTTGAAACTTGTTTTATTAAGCTGTGGCTTAAACCTACTAGTCACATCTTCTTCTGGCTGAAAAAAACCCACACACGATTAAACAGAAAAGCCAATAAGATTTTTTAGAGAAAAAGCATTAAGACTTAAATACACAAGAAAGGGAAAAGGGTTATAGTTACTCGACAAAAGCTGAATATGGTACATGAGAGCTTGAATAAGCGTTCACAAAGACTGTATCTCAAAATGTATGTGTACAGTTATTTACATAATATATGATCATGAAATCAAAGATATTCATTAACATCAAATTTCAATCATACGAAGATGATAGTCAAAGTCAAGTTTACATTGTAAAACAAAGAGACTACAACTACAAGGAGACAAAAATGAAAAGAAAAGGTTCCACATAAAAAATCAGTCTGCATTTTTTGTAGATTTGATAGTGATTGGAAAGAACATTAAATCAAAACTGAAAACTGATCACTTGATTTGTAAATTTAATACAACAACCATCTATTGGTGAATTGTAAAATGAGTATAAAACAGTAAAAAGAAAAATCAAAAGAAAATCTGGGAATTCATAATATGTAGATAAAACTTCATTTTTATTTTCACTCTAGGCGATATCTTATCAATAAAAAGTGAGCTTGGCATTTTTATTTAGCAGTCTTTTAAAAAAAAATATTCATAATTTGTTTGATTCTCTGAAAGCCGTGATGATCAGTAAAAATAAAATTCTCAAAGTAGACCCTGGCTGTAGCAGGACTACTGGGACGCATGCATCATCTCTGTTGGTGTTATTGTAATACAAAGGAGCCGCAGTGGTGTGAAGTCAAATGTGAAAAACGACAATAAATGTCAACTCTACCAATAAAGACAGAACAAACAAGTGACATTTCGGGTATAACCCTTCGTCATACAACAAACGAGAAATATCTAGATCTGAAACACTAATTGATGCCTTAATTAGTGTTTAGATCTAGATTCTAGATATTCCGAGTTTATTGTCTGACGGCGGGTTATACCCGAAATGTCACATGTCTGTTCTGCCTTTATTAGTGGAGTTGACATTTATTGTCGTTTTCCACACTGTTATTGTAGTATTATACTATCCGATCTCTGTTACAGACGGGTTGCAAGGATAGACATCTGTTAATTTACAGTGACGATGCTAAGAGGATCACCGATCGATAGGCAACAAGTCAGTCTCCCTCCCCCGCATACATGAGCTACGTGAACTGCAATGTGAAAAGTAAGCATAATAATACTGGTACTGTACATGTACATTATATATAGGCTTATTTTACACATAGTATTAGTAGTATTTGTCTTGTTGCGTTTTTTGTGTTGAGTGATTTGTGGGGTTTTTTGTTTGTTTTTGTTTTTGTTTTATGTTTATTTTTTCAGTTTTGACGACTGATAGACCACTGTTATAGTCCTGCCTGACTGTTCAAATGCCTGCCATAAAAGAGTTTTTCTATGTATTTTAATATATGGGACCACAGGATTTATTAAATGCCTGCTATAGTCGGGTTCCTGTTATATGCAACACTGTTTTAAGTGGGGATTACTATAATATTTTTGAGTTATTTTAAATATGTCAACACATTTTGTTTACACTCATAAAGAAATGCTACAAATCAAAATTTTGTAGCTATAATGCCTTTTTAGCCTCAAGTTGTTTACATTATCATTTAAATATATGCCTAAACAATGAATTATCCATTACCATGATGCATAAAAACTACTAAATAGACGTAAGCAGTGATGTGGACACATGATAAATATTATCTTCACAGAAATCATAAAGAAAAAAATACACTAACCGTAAATTACATTTGAAGAAAAAAAGATTAAATGTTTTTTTTATTAATGAAAATAGAAGGATTCATATTTCAATTTCATACCATGAGAAAAATTTGTAATGAAAAATAATTACATATATTTATGAATGCATCAAAATCAAACAAATAGTATCACACAACTTTAAAATATTTAATGGGAAAACAAGCTGAATGAGAGGTGAGAGGGCTCTGAACCCCAAGTCAATGAAAATCTAGATTAGATAAAACAATAAAAGTAAAAGATCAGGAATGAATATTTGCTAAACAAGACCACAAGAGGAAGGACAAAAGCAACCAAGATGTATCATGTGTTTGTATTTGATCTGTCTGTCTTTCAGTGGTCAACACAGTAAATGTTCGTTATTGAAAACGAAACGGTAAAAAATAAGACAAGTTACTTGTTACTTTGTACACAAAATGATTAACAACAAAAGATGAAAAGAGTCTGTCATACAACCCAGGGACATAACAACAATAATTTTGGTAACAGCTATTTCAATGTTTCAACAAAGCATTCACATCTTACTACAATGTACCTTTTCCATTGATAGCAATTCTTATCATGGAGCAAAATAGGGAAGGAAAAACCACAGCCATTATTGACATTCAGAATGTAATGAATGGGACTTTATGCCCATGGCATATAAATTTTTTTTATATTAATATTAGTGTGAATTTTGACAAAAACAGAAACATCTTGATTTCTGTTTAAAGGAAAATATTTTGACCTATATGTTGAAAGTACAACTAAGATTAGATCAACTTTCTTTTACTATACCAGTAAAAATAATCTTGCAGCCAATGACATTGCATTAATTGCAATCAGCACACTGCCCTTTGTTTTGTTTGGGTTTTTTTTGGGGGAGGGGTTGCCTCACTATTTCAGGTACATGTGTTACCAATAATAATACCATAACCTTTGCAGATGTTTGAAATCAAATGGGTTTATGGAAACAATGCCAATCTTATTTTGATGATACTGATTTGATGTCACTAGTTTCCCAAACCTCTGTGTGAATTCAGTGACAAGTATTCTTCCTAAGAATATTTTCACTTTATACCTTTTATCAGAATTGAAAGACCTTTGAATAATATGAAAAATATATATTCTGTTTAAAAAGGAAAAGACGAGAATATTTAATAGAAAATTTTATGAAAGAAGGAACACATAAGTGACTGTCTCACGAGGACACAGAGACTATAATCACAGCCCTCAATCCTGTCAACAAGTAAACAGGTAATTTCTCAATCAATACATGTGTACCTTTCATGGTGTTGGTCAAATTGAGTCAGGATGGGAAAAGAAATTCTCATGAAATCAACAAATTTGAAACAATGGATAAAGACTGTAACATATCAAAATATACAGGAAGACATGATAAAGATAAGGATATATTTAAGTTTCAATTGTGTATACAATGTGGGAAAGTAAAGATAGATGTTTGTAAAAGTTTACTAGATGATGTAAAGATAAAGTAGAAAGACAAGAAGGATCCAAATTGATCATACATACTGACCGGGAGAAAAAACAGTTGAAAAGAACTTGGCTTTACCATTAGCATACCCTAGACACTTAATGTGAATACAGCCAGAAAAAGTATCTTAATATCTTACCTCATAATGGAAATTACAGACCTTTCATTCTTGTCATGCTGTAAGCTCATTTACCAAAATCGGACAGAGAACAGATAACCTAAAACTGTTTGGACACAGGATCAAGGCATTTAAAGTTATCACAAGTATCACTTATATCAGGAAATTGATGCAAATCATTTTATTTTCAGATATTTTCTTTTATGAACACCCTTTAACAGCAGTGACTGCTTTTCTATGATCAACTAGGAACACTACTTTTTAAAAGAATTTTAGACCTTTGCTGTTAGAAAGATAAATAAAGGGTAACAACAATGCAATGATAACCATGTGTGCAGGGAACACAGACAATGATTTATGACTTACAACATGGCAATTAAAATCTATAGAATTACAAGATGAGATTGAATAGTAACGACTAAAGTAGCCTACATGTCCACAACACAGTCTTTACAAACAATGATGGTGTTGTAATTTTTGCTCTCCTTATTAAGACGGTAACCTGTGCTGACTGACATTCTGTTGTTGTAAGCAATGAATGAGAAATGAAAAAGATAACTGGACCATGCTTATTTATGAACTTTATTATGTTCTCTTTTTTTGGTTTTGGTACTAGCATCTAAACAAAAACTAAAACCACATATGTCTTGATATTTCAGAGTTTTTCTTTCCCCACTATTTCCTTCTTTGAAAAACCCTGTTTGTGGAGTGCAAACAAAGGACAAACAAATGATACAAGTATGTCATTTTATAGTTTAAATACTATAAAATTCTCATACATATAAATATATCTATCTATCTATATATATATCTATATATCTATATCTATATATATATATATATATATATATATATATATATATATATATATATATATATATATATATATATATATATATATATATATATATATATATATATATATATATATATATATATATACATACATATATGCGTGTGTAAAAGACATAATTTGAACAATGTTAATCAACAGGATAGACCGAAAGCAAAAGATATAAAGTACGGAAAGACCTGATGATAACTGATGGAAAATATCTTCTTCGACAGAAACAAAAATTCAGTGTATCAGGGAATTAAGAACATGTGGAGAAACAGTGCAGCTAAGAAAGAAAATTACCATTACATCAATAATCTATCATTCTTTTTACAAAGAAAATATGACAATCTAGTTTATAACATCTTTTCTCTTTCATGCTGCCTGATAGAGAATATTTAGACAGAATATTCATAATTGGATTATGCTGATCAATCCATGTAAATATATATTTATTTTTGGGGAAGAGGATGAGATGGAGTGGGGTAGAAGGGGTAAGGAGGGGGGGGAGGGAGCGAACAACCAAGTCTTAGCGAAAAATTACCCATGGAGCAGGCTAATAACGGAACAGTAAAATATGGCTGCTTTCCTTTGTGATTTCAGAGGGTTTGTTGGGGCTTTTTTATGCTCTCCGGAAGGATTTAACAAGAATGCTCTTCGACAGCAAGATTTATCTCTGTGGCAAGCTTTTTGTTTGTAGGAAATAAAGGAAAAAAGAAACCCCTGAGATAGACAAACTGATCTATAATCAGGTAGTTGCCAAGTGTTTGTATTTACATGAACAGATCATAAGTTTCAAATTCTTTACAGAACATACAACTTATCTATTGCATTTACGATAAAATTTTACTTCAAAAGATAACTGTGTCAATATGATATTGACGCTTAAGACATGAATAAACTTGAATAAACATTGCAAGAATGTAAAATAAATGTTGTCACTGGAAATTAAATAATATCGATCCCATTTTAAAAAGCTTGAAATGTTTTGTGCTTGTCTTCTAATACATTTGACATCTTGAGATAATTTTAAGCTCAATAAATTTGCCATCCCTATTATTTTTCTTCACTCAAGATGTTTCCAAAATCAAGCTGTTGAAAGCAGCCAGGTAAAATCTTTTCCCCTACAGATGAACAATCAAATAGCTGGTTACTGACGACAGTGAAACAGACTTTTAAATTAAAAATTTTAAGTCCAAGATATTCTGCATATATACATAGTATTGAACCAGCAATACTTTTAAAAGAGTAACTTATGCATTTCTGTACAGAGTCAATACAATTTCCTGCCTGCCAATGATATACTAACTCTATCTCCCCTTAAAATGCTATCAGTGTCAGCTCATCCCAGGAATTCATTTCTGTAACCCTTTTCAAAAATACCTTCAGTCAGAGATGACAATGGTTGGGTCACTTGTGAGTTTTGAGCTTTATATTTTTTCGTTTGCTCTTTTAGTTTTTTTGTTGTTTTTTTTTTTTAGACTTTAGTCTTACAGGCCTTTCTATGGATGATAAAACTCAATTTTATCAAAGAATCTATAGATACAAATAAACACTTAAAAAAGGGGAAAATGTCTCTTAACTAAATCATGAATTTTACGTACAGGATCAATACTTCAATATTTATTGACTGAAGATCATAATTCACTCTTCAGTAAGGAAGTGAAGCAACTCAGAAATTGTGGATGAATGCCACATAATGTGTTTAAGTATTACAGTCACCCTCTGTAAATGTATTCACATTATTTTTTCTTTGTGTGCATGTTTGATGATTCTTCTACCTCAGTCTCATCCTATGCGATATTTAGTAGGCCTGGGCGCTACTCGAGCCATTAATCTCTACCAACGAATTCAAGGCTTCGAGGCGTTTTATTCGAATCTGACCCCGGTCTCGAGACCAGAGGTGATGAATACTAACTCCCATCTTGATACCAACCAAAGAGCATAGATACGCTCATCTAGGCTCTCTGTATCAACCTACCCTGTAACTTCTTTGCCTTGGCGAGACCAGACGTTAGCAGTGAGAAACAACAGCAGGGTTGAATGAAGCGGTCCCTTTTTTCATCGGCTCCTTTCGCTTGCCGTTACCCCCTTCAATACACCATTTGCAGCACCCCCATCCCTCTCTTTTCACACTCGCCCTTTTGAGCATTAGTTTAGCTATGAATGCGTGATGATTTTTATCATCCCAAGGCCCAAGGCTCAAAGAGCTCATATTCGTTGCCATGAATGTCGTGAATACGCGAGATGGTCTTGTGGTATTTGTCAAAGCGAGTACTTAATAACGAGATCAGAGAGGACGGTAGTTGGCATGAACGAACGAATAATAGAAAAGCAAGTCTTGCCCAGGCCTAATATTTAGCCATGTTTTGCCTCTAAGTTTTTTCATAGGAAGCAAAGATTTGAGGGTTTTTAAAATTTTAGTCACCTTTGAGACATCAGCATGGCTAAGTAACATGAAACAAACAAAAAGAAAGGTAAGACAAGAATTTGTCTCACTAACAAAGGGCTTTATACACTTTAAAATTATATTATTATGTATTTATATACAACTTGCATTGGTAGTATGGAATCTTTCATATATGTCTTTTTTATTAGACTCAGAACCACATATTTCACAACATAAACGACTTTATGCTTGCCAAGAATTATTGCAATGTTATAATCTTTTTACCTCCTGCAATGCATTTGAGAGAGCGACGTGAATTCTCAGCATTATCAAATACATTCCATTAGAATAAACAGACATTTTACAAAGCATAATAAAGGACTGAGTGTATATCTACATATACATGAGCGTCCTTCAAGTAATTTTCAGTCTTGCACGACCTTAAGAGGTATGCATTTAGGGGAAGCTGAGGGGAAAAATGAGCTACCATTGTGTTCTTATCATGACTTCAATACTGATTATACTAATCCACTTTTCATTGTTTATTGGACATTTTCATTTACGAAGATAAACTCATGCCTCCTTGTCATGCTTGGAAGAAATGACAGTAAATGATGGCCTGGCAGATGGATATTGCCAATGATAGAAAGATTTAAAACCTTTTCCACCCCTTCTTAGTACAAAGCTTGATAATCAGGAGAAGTGTGATGAGGGACGTTCCAACCTTAGTCCACGAAGCGTGTACAGGCTTTCTTCCACTTGCATTGTGTGCACCACTGTTCCCTGTGGTCCATGCCATAGACTTTTCGACATTTGCGGACTTCACTGCGGGGACGGCGATGTTGGGTGACTTTAAGCATTGGTGGTGCCACACTTGATTTAGGAGATTGAGCTTGATGTTGATACAGTCTTTCTTGGGGAGTCAGTTTGGGCGTTCTCACTGACTGGAAATTCTGATTCTGTCAATGTAAATTCAAAGATTAACATAGATATCATTTCATTATCCACTGTAAAATTGCCAAATAATTCCTGCTTTGAGCAGAACAAAAAAAGTGAGCATAAGATGACAATATTTTGAACTTTCTTATCCAACGTGTTACAAAATGAACAGAGAAAAGAGCATCTAAATTGTCCCAAGATAGATTATTCCTACATTTCTTCCACAGATAAATAATTATCATCATTAAATAAAATTATCCTTTAAATCAAATATCATCGTCTTTATTCAAATCATATAAATTATCTTAACATCTGTTTTGGTTCTAACTAAAAGGATTAAAATGCTATTGTTTTCCCACATATAAACTAAAGAGTGGATAACCTGCATGATTTTGCAAACAGAAAATATCTTGATCAGTTTCCCTTACTCTTACTGTTATTTTTAACATCTTTCCATTCCTCTGATCATTTACAAGAATTAGTCTGTGGTGGATCTATAACTCGGGCAATTTCTGCTGTCTTTTCTTAGGCAGGTCATGCTGTGTGACATTTTTGATATTCATTCACTATTTACAGATAGACCTACATTCTATGAATTTTGACTAAATTCAAATCTGAATACAAAAATATTAACTGAGTCAAACATGTACTGCACAATCAACTATTCACTAAATATAAATGAATATGATAAGCTAAATGAGTAAAATCTTGCATGTACGCTTATCAGATAAGAATGTACAAGATTGCAAACTCTTACTTTACTATGAAAAAATAAAGATGCTGTGAGACATATTCTCAATTCATCCCTTTGCCTTAGAAGATTAAGCACTGAGCACAGTTCATCGATATCAATTGCATATTTCATAGGACGTTGCATCCTTAACAGCACCTCTTAATGTCTCTCTGTCCTATGCCATTCTTCCCGCCTCTGTTATTGGTTATCAAAAAGCTTTCTCTATATCTTTCTCCCAGCTTTTACATGGCTTGCCTGTTCCTTTCCCCCACTCACTTTACCCTCTAAAATCATCCTTCCTGGACCTTCATGTTGTTTGATGTGGCCAAAGTATTTCAGCTTTTGAGCTCTGACAAACCGTTCCAGCCATCCTTCGTTTACCTGCAACTCTTGTCTTATTGATGTGTTGGTTCTGTATTCAGTCCATGAAACTCTAAAGATTTTTCTGTAGCGTTTCATTTCAAAGAATTCAACAATTTAATAGTATGAGCACAGTTACTAAGGTCACAAAAAAACCCATGAGCAGTACTGGTTTCAAATTATTGACCTTATTAATCTTTTCATTAAAAGATTATTTCTTAGCTGTGAGTTTACTTACAGAAGAATTTTGAGGAGATGACTGGCTGTGCCAAGACAAAGTCCCTTTTGATCTGACCCTCAGATATGGAGATAGGGATGCTGCCAGTTGGTTGCTGCTGAAATGTGTCGCCATGGGTTGGCACTGAGCTTGCAAATGTTTGCTTTGACACCTGTGTATTAAAAAAATATATTTTTCATCTAAATATGGAAAATGAGAAGTTTTAATATTTAAACATTTAATTTCAATCTGTTTATCTGTCACTTATTTTAAAAGTATTTACAGATGAAACATTTCATCAAAACCATGATGAACCACGCAATAACTATATTGTCAAAATTCCATTTCAGCAAATTTCCCCGAATCTAGTTTCATTTTTATTAACAAATTTAATAAGCGTAGATTGTGATTAGACCATGTGTGAGCTCACAATCTTATCTTTTGCTCTATGCTCCTTATCCTCAAAAAAAGTTCAAAGACATAATTATTTTTAAATTCCCAAAATTCATTGATACCTTATGTTATGTATGTTATTTGTGATGACAAAATGGCGTTGTTTACAAAATGTTTCTGTTCTTTTCTGCCACAATAACGGAAATACATTGTAACATGGTTACTTATAGTTTTGTAGGGCATTCCCTAGTAAAGGAAAACCTATGGCGTAATCGATTTTTAGTGCGTGTAGAACCCCTATTGAGTTTGTGATGTAATCATTTGGTGTGCCCTAGTATCAATTCATTTATATCTGGAAAGGGGGCGAATGTTGTAGAACTGTGTCGAAATGTTTAGAGTGGTGTGGAATTTCCTTTCTACAAATATCTTATTATTGGACTATAGATAGTGGGGCTTACCCATTATAGGAGAGAGTATAAGATATGTAGCGTAGATTCTACCTCGTTTTATACGAGCTAATATTTGATATATTTGTGCTTGCTTCATCCATTGATTAATTGTTGACTGTGAGTATAATATATAGCCTTGTTAGAATTATTAATGAAGCCTAGGTATTGCTAGATTGTCTTCGTCGAGATCTAGAGTGCACTGCCTCTCCATTTTTACCTTCGTAACATATGTTGAGAAAACTGATGATATGTTTCTAATGATTACCTTGCGATTATAATCATGGTCGCCATTGCCAAAGCTCCCACTGACACCAAGAGGTTTTGTACCGCTATTATAGCTGCCAGTATGAGAGATTAGGTGTTTTCGACGATTCTTGTGTCGATTTTCATCAACGGATGAAGAGGAAGTGTTCATGGCTGCAAAAGATTTGGTCATCGTGTTGATAGAATTGGCTGTCACATCAACTTCTGTATAGTGGAATTCTTCTTCATTGTCAGTTAGCTCTATATCACTGTCTCGGCTGAGGAAAAATAGAAAATGAAACATGACATATTTCGTCTGTTATTTGTTACTATTTCAATTATTTTATATCATATACGAACATTTTGACAGAACTTTAGGAAAATGTTCATTTTAACAACACATGTAGTATGATATGAATGTTAAGGGTTATAATACTACACTAAAGGCTTGGTCTTTTTAGCTTGGTCGGTAGAATGTCTGACTACCACCCAGGAGGCCTGTGTTCAATTTCCAATACGGGCACATTTTTCTGGTCCAGGAGTGAGATTCAGGAGTGAAATGGATAGCTAGGTCTGTTCAGGCTCGGTGAAAGTAAAAGGTGGAAAGGAAGCAGTGGCAAACTACCACATAATGACGTATGCCTAGAAAAATTAGGACTCTTACTCCTGATTACGCTATGCTCAACTCAGAGTATGGGAATTACTTTTGATATTACACTGTTTAGGTGCACAAAGCAAAATGCAAGGTTTAGATATATCCAAACAGATCATTGGAATAAAACTCACTCAAAATGAGCCCTCCGAATATGGTGCTCAATGGCATCACTTGTCAAAGCCTTTTCTTTGCATCCTCTCCATGTGCACTGATATATGATGGATTCCCCCTTCTGAATGACAAGAAAAAGATACAAGATTTTAAAATACTTTCTCAGGTAGATAATGAAATAGAAATTGTTGACAAAGAAAGTAACATGTCCTTTGCGAATAAGTAATCAATTCATTAAAAAAACAACAACGAAAACTTCATGCAATGTATAAATTGTTCTGGTATTGGTAGGCCCACTTTGCTAAAAAATAGATAAGATAGTGACACTAGACTGACCAGTGACATAACTATGAACAAAATATGGATGTAGGGCCTATGCAATGTCTTGGTAAATGGATAGTGGCCACATTGTTTCATTTTCTTATTGTTTTAATTAATTTCGTTGCTGCTGCTATTAGGTAGTGGTGTTAGGGAAGGCTGTTTGTTAAGTTTTTAATGATTGTTTTGTTCATGCGTAGGAAAATGAAAGATTTGTTTGATTAGATCTAGTCTTTTCAACTTTGATTGTGTGTATGTCTTGTTTTCTTACATTCCTTCATCAGTTTTCCGTACATACACACACACAAACACACATCTCTCTCTCTCTCTCTCTCTCTCTCTCTCTCTCTCTCTCTCTCTCTCTCTCTCTCTCTCTCTCTCTCTCTCTCTCTCTCTCTGCGTCTCGCGTGTTAGTTTTCAATATGTTTCTCCTCTCAATCTTGCCCTACGTTTTATCCACTTGGCGATGCAGCTTAGTATTGAACCGAATTTGGAAGTGAGCCATGTAAATCACATGACACAAGCATTGTTCCTCATATTCAGCAATGCCGATCACTGTCAACGCCTCATTGGTGTGACACACCGACCAAGACTCCGAAACACGACGTCTATTCATCACCCACGTTTATATGGGCAAAGAATCAGAAAAAAGAACTTTAAACTTAAAGACAAGACTATTCATCAGAAACTATTCACCTGATGCAAGAGAACAGAAGGTGAAATGTGAAGAAGAAGAAGAAAAAAAAGCCAGGAAAAACAAACAACCCTCTGATCTTCTTATTATACGATCTAGAAGTGACGTGAACTGCACTTCAGGCCGACCGGCAACAGCGAAAGAAGCTAAAAATAGCAACCGACCTGGTGTCGGATCACGTGACGTAAACAGGCAGCAAGGGGCGGGGCCAAGCGCCCAGGCCTTTCTGGGTCACATGCCACTGACAAAAACAACAATCTTGAGGGTTGACTCTGAGCCTTGCCTCTCGCAAGGATGATAAAAATTCCCGACTTTCGACACTGTCTGCCGTGTCATTTTTAAAATTGTTTATGCGAGTCGGAAAATACAGTTCTCTTTTCCCCTTTGCCATTTGGTATTGCTGCAACACACACACACACACGTACACACACATAAATCCAGCTGCAGGATGGCCTCGGGAGGGAGAGGGGAGGGATAATGGCGGTGGCTCCAGCTGGTTGATTTCTATGTGTGTACACGTACGTAGCGCTGTACACGCTGAGACTGAGGGATGGGGTATTTTTAGCCAGTCCATATGGCGTCCCAGCCATGTCAATGTTTCCTCCTGTTCATCCCTAATCCAATTCAGCGTACGTCAGCAAAACAAGCATTCAACTTTCAGTCGTGCAGCATTGACTAAACAAGTAGCTCCCCCACCCCCGCCCCCTTCTTAGCCCAATTTATCACAGTAAAAACAAAAATAGAGATCGATATCATACAGTTGAATCGTATGCTGGTATTTTGTGGTTGTGTGGGGACAAGGAAGTAAAGTTATGTAAATGGTCAGGGCCAATTACGACATGTGGAGCCGGTGCGTAGCCCAGTATCTATAATGTGAAGCGGAACATGTGATCAACTTCTTGACAGGACGCTAGTTGGTCGCAGGCTTTTACTCCGAAGTTGCTGCTGGTACCCATTTGCACATGTTGCGAGTGGAGTAAATGCGTCTTAATTGTCTTTCCCAAGGAACGCAATGTCGAACCTAGCTTCGCTAGGATTCGAACCTAGAACCTCATAATCAAAGAAGAAAGAGAGAGAGAGAGAGAGAGAGAGAGAGAGAGAGAGAGAGAGAGAGAGAGAGAGAGAGAGAGAGATAGATAGAGAGAGAGGAGATATATAGGGGATAGAGAGGAAAGAGAGGGGAATAGAGAGATAAAGAGAGGGGGGAGGAAAGAGAGAGAAAGAGAGGATAAAGGAGAGAAAAGAGAGAGAGAAGAGCGAGAGAGAGAGAGAGAGAGAGAGAGAGAGAGAGAGAGAGAGAGAGAGAGAGAGAGAGAGAGAGAGAGAGAGAGAGAGAGTGTGTGTGTGTGTGTGTGTGTGCGTGGGTATGCAGAAAGGTAGAAAAGAGTGTATCAGCTTTAGCAACCAGACCAATGCCCTCTACAGGAAAACAATCACCCCTTTGGAATGAACGATTACTAAATGAAAAAGGAGATGGCAAGAGCTTGGGGGTGGGGCACATTTTTTACTTTGATTGATAGGTAAGTAATTGCCGGTTCTCTCCATGATAAGCGGTATTTCAAGTATCCCAAAATATCTACAGAGATAGAAAATACTGCACTGAAAACTATATTGATTTTTCGACAACCACTGACTTTTTCAATGTTATCATAAGCGCTGAAAAACCACTGACAGAGAGAGAGAGAGAGAGAGAGAGAGAGAGAGAGAGAGAGAGAGAGAGAGAGAGAGAGAGAGGGAAAGACAGAGAGAGAGAGAGAGAGAGAGAGAGAGAGAGAGAGAGAGAGAGAGAGAGAGAGAGAGAGACAGAGAGACAGAGAGAGAGAGAGAGAGAGAGAGAGAGAGAGAGAGAGAGAGAGAGAGAGAGAGAGAGAGAGACAGAGAGAGAGAGAGAGAGAGAGAGAGAGAGAGAGAGAGAGAGAGAGAGAGAGAGAGAGAGAGAGAGAGAGAGAGAGAGAGAGAGAGACAGACAGACAGACAGACAGACAAGAAACAGAGACAGAGAGACAGACAGACAGAGAGAGAGACAGAGACAGAGACAGAGAGAGAGAGAGAGAGAGAGAGAGAGAGAGACACAGAGAGAGAGAGAGAGAGAGAGAGAGAGAGAGAGAGAGAAGAAGAAGAAGAAGAAGAAGAAGAAGAAAGAGGGGAGAGCTTTGCAATAGACCGGCCGGCGATGTGACCTCAATGGGTTCCTAAAAATAGAACTACATAACAACATCCTCAGAATGTCGGTCAGCGTGTGCGCGGTGAAAAGCGGGTCATGGCAATGAGATGTGGCCCTGAATTGGAATGGGAGGAAGTGTACCAGAAAGAGGCGAGAGGTGGGGATGAATCGTGCTTGAGGACATTATTACGTAAAAATAAAGCCTCGGTTTGGGAATGGCGAAAAAAACGTAACGGGAGGGCGAGGAAGGATTGACTTGACAGACAGGCGGCGGTGCAACCCTGTGGTGAGTGTGACCCTGTGGCACACTGACAAAACAATTCGTCCAAATTGGGTCACTGAAACTGTAGGTAAAGGACGCACAGTCATACACACACACACACACACACACACACGCAGACAGACAGACAAACACACACACACACACACAATGTGAATCAACCAAAAAGATGAACTGCATGAACATTTCATACCCTAGAGGAGGCTTGTGGCTTGAACTCCATATAATCAATATCAATTAAAGTTCTGAAAAGAGTGAAGTTTAAAGAGAACGTAGAACGCAGAAAGGTACAACTAAAACAGAGAAGACAAAGAAGAAGAAAAGAAAGACTGAACAAGGAGGAGAGCGATAAGGAAGTAAGATGACAGGAGTATCGATGAAAGAGCAATTTGATTTCGGCCTTATCATCGTAATATTAGCGAAGGTGGAAGCAACGAATCCAATCAGTGACGTATGATCCAATTTTACCCACATCCACAACTAAGGTGATCTCTGTACCCAGACTGTCCTGTAAACGTGCACATTGTTGTGATCTCCACACTCTTTTTTTTATCTTCCGTCTCCGATGGAAGCAGGAATCGTTCGTTCCACGTACCAGGAACACAGAGGAGGGAGGGGGGAGAGGGGAGGAGTTGCTAACAAAACTCGAGAAAATCGTTCAACCTTTCGGGACATTTTTTTCTCCACAATCCTTTCTGTATGGTTGGTTTGATTTTACAATATTATTTGTTTGTTTCTTTATAACATACCATACAAACCACTCCATCAAATGAAAGAACCCCCCCCCCCAAGCGAGACCATGATAACATATGGGACTCAGGGACTCGGTAGTCCAGAGGCAAGGTTTCGGCCTCTCAAACAAATGTTAGTGGGTCCGAGCCCCGCCGACGGTTGAAAAGTTTTTTCTCGAATTTTTGGAGCAAAATCTAGCCCCCCCCCCCAGTCCAGGTAGTTGGGTCGACACCTAGTTCCATCGGAGACGGACGATAAAAAGGAGGTCCCGTGTGCAGATCACCTTAGTTGTGGATGTGGGTAAATTAAATAAAAACAAAAAAATTGTAGGGACTCCCATTTAGTTACGGATCTGTAGAATGAATAATATAACGTTGGGGGGGGGGGGGGGGGGGGTCTGGCCTTGATACAAAATGAAATGTACTAGATAACAAGATTATGGCACGTGTTATTTTGAGCCAGCTTCAAGCATTTAACAACAAGCATCCTTGCATCCTGACAAAGAGCTTCATTCATGACGCCACAATAGCAAAGATTTCACTAACATAACTGTCTCGTCATGAGAGAACTAAACACCATCCATCCAACCCAAACCATCGATTTTCTCACAACAAACCCAGTGGTGGAGGCTAGATCTACTCAGCTTTGCGTTTCGAAACGCTTTGTCAGAAAACGCTAAAGTCAATGGTGGCAAGAGAAGAAGGATGTGTGTGTGTGGGGGTGGGGGGGGGGTGGGTGGGGGTGGGGGGGTGGGTGGGTGGGGGCGGAAGAGCGGAGTTAAAGGCACTAAGTCGTGACTCAACCAAACGGCCAAATCGTCTGAGTGTGAGCTGAGAATCGAGGACAATGTGACTGTAAACTGTAAACAGTAAACACATTATTGAGGGTAGCATCTCGTGGAAAAACGCCCCGCATTACAATGTATTATTATTTATTATCCTACTATTTTCTTTATATGGGGTTGGGATATGTGGTGGGGTGGGGAAGGGGGAGGGGTGGCATGGGGCGGGGGCAGGGGTGGGAGAGGGGGCATTATTGTGTAGTGACGTAATGAAGTATGGTATATACATGTGTACATGTATGTATGTATGTATGTGTGAATGTAGATGACTGCAGTAAGGATCATCCATCCTACGCTTATGGCTTATGTATGTAACTATTCATGGAAGGTCATTCACCTTGGAGGTATTGTGATTGAATATGATATAGAGGAGTATGGGTTTAGTGCAATATGTTAGCATACAGACACTACGATATTACAAATGCTACTGCCCACATCAACCATCAAGAACATGCTGCATTCACGAAGCATGGCTTAGTACAATGACTCGACAAAAAACCCGTGAACAAAGAAACAGTTATTTTTGATCAGGAAAGGGACCGGGGGGGGCTTTTACGGGACATAAATGGAAGAACTACTTCACCCACCCCCCCCTCCTCCATCTACCTCATCATCAGCTATCGGGAACGGAGACAGTAGATTGTCTGGTAATATATATATATATATATATGTATATATAAATATATTTTTTATACTTATTGTACTTTTATAATAAAGGCAGACAGGAACGATCGTTGACCGAAAGGCTCGGGCTGGCTCCATAACAATCATTTTGACCAACCCCGTGGAACGATGTAAAATATGATATATAATACAATTCGCCGTCAGACAGACATGTAGAGATACTTTTAGATGCCAAACACCAACACCGCCGTCAGACAGAACCTGTAGAGATACTTTAAGATGTCAAACACCGCCGTCAGACAGACATGTAAAGATACTTTTAAGATGCCAAACAAACACCGCCGTCAGACAGACATGTAAGATACTTTTAAGATGCAAACACCGCCGTCAGACAGACATGTAAAGATACTTTTAAGATGCCAAACACCGCCGTCAGACAGACATGTAAAGATACTTTTAAGATGCCAAACACCGCCGTCAGACAGACATGTAAAAATACTTTTAAGATGCCAAACACCGCCGTCAGACAGACATGTAGAATACTTTTAAGATGCCAAACACCGCCGTCAGACAGACATGTAAAGATACTTTTAAGATGCCAAACACCGCCGTCAGACAGACATGTAAAGATACTTTTAAGATGCCAAACACCGCCGTCAGACAGACATGTAGAGATACTTTTAAGATGTCAAACACCGCCGTCAGACAGACATGTAAAGATACTTTTAAGATGCAAAAACCGCCGTCAGACAGACATGTAAAGATACTTTTAAGATGCAAAAACCGCCGTCAGACAGGCAAACATAAAAATACTTTAAGATACCAAACGCCGCCGTCGAACAGACATGTAAGATACTTTTAAAGATAATAAACACCGTCAGACATAAATGTAGAATGCTTTTAGGTAAACGCCGCCGTCGAAAGTCGTAACGAAGGTGAATATGAAATACCCACGGAGACGAACCTGGAAATGAAAAAGAGGAGAGAGGGAGAAGAGGGATGAGGGAGGGAGAGGGAGGGAGAGAGAGAGAGAGAGAGAGAGAGAGAGAGAGAGAGAGAGAGAGAGAGAGAGAGAGAGAGAACGGAGACGAAGCAATACGTAACTAA
>JAXRKP010001590.1:22500-110102 GCA_037039925.1 Doris montereyensis | reverse complement strand
GTCTGACAGTTAATCACAACCCCATGTAATGACCAATAATTCAAATGGTTGAATTTGTTGCATTTTTGGTTACATCATTTCTCCTATATTTTTAATTTCCTACTGACTAAAAAGATCGAGATTTCTCATTTTTTTGCAATAGTTAGTCCTTAGCTCACAGATAAAGGTAGAAAAAAAAGATTTAGAATGTTGCTTTTCATCTTACAGTTTATCTCAACGTCATATCATGACCAATAATTAAAATTGTTGAATTTCTTGCTTATTGGCTACATCATTTCTCCTATATTTTAAATTTCCCAATTACCAATAAGGTTTAGAGTCAGTTTTTTCTGTTATAGTTATTCCTCAGCTGACATATGAAGGTAAAAAAGAAAGAT
The DNA here is from genome assembly GCA_037039925.1 of Doris montereyensis. Taxonomy (NCBI): domain Eukaryota; kingdom Metazoa; phylum Mollusca; class Gastropoda; order Nudibranchia; family Dorididae; genus Doris; species Doris montereyensis. The sequence goes on along the minus strand of JAXRKP010001590.1, from coordinate 109,725 downwards.
TTAGAATGTTGCTTTTCATCTTACAGTTAATCGGAACGTCACATTATGACCAATAATTAAAATTGTTGAATTTTGTTGCTTTTTTAGTTACATCATTTCTCCTATATTTTAAATTTCCCACTTCCTAACAAGGTCTAGACTTCTGATTTTTCTGTTATAGTAAGTCCTCAGCTCACAGATGAAGGTAAACAAGTAATATTTAAAACGTTGTTTTTCATCTTACTGTTAATCTCAACGTCATATCATGACCAATAATTAAACTGGTTGAATTTGTTACTTTTTTTGCTACATCATTTCTCCTATATTTTAAATTTCCCACTTACTAATGAGGTCTAGAGATCTGATTTTTCTGTTATAGTTAGTCCGCAGTTCACAGATGAAGGTAAACAAAAAAGATTTAGAATGTTGTTTTTCATCTTACAGTTTATCTCAACGTCATATCATGACCAATAATTAAAATGGTTGAATTTGTTGCTTATTGGCTACATCATTTCTCCTATATTTTAAATTTCCCAATTACTAATAAGGTTTAGAGTTCTGTTTTTTCTGTTATAGTTATTCCTCAGCTGACATATGAAGGTAAAAAAGAAAGATTTAGAATGGTGCTTTTCATCTTACAGTTCATCTCAACGTCATATCATGACCAATAATTAAAATTGTGGAATTTGTTGCTTCTTGACTACATCATTTCCCCTATAATTTTAACTTCCCACTTACTAACAAGGTGTAGAGTTGTGATTTTTGTGTTATAGTTAGTCCTCAGCTCAAACATGAAGGTAAATTAAAAAGATTTAGAATGTTGTTTTTCATCTTACAGTTAATCTCAACGTCACATTATGACCAATAATTAAACTAGTTTAATTTGTTACTTTTTTTGCTACATCATTTCTCCTATATTTTCAATTTCCCACTTACTAATGAGGTCTAGACTTCTGATTTTTCTGTTATAGTAAGTCCTCAGGTCACAGATGAAGGTAAACAAATAATATTTAAAACGTTGTTTTTCGTCTTACAGTTAATCTCAACGTCATTTCATGACCAATAATTAAAATGGTTGAATTTGTTGCTTTTTGGCTACATCATTTCTTCTATATTTTGAATTTCCCAATTACTAACGAGGTCTCGAAATTCTGATTTTTTCTTTTGTAGTTAGTCCTCAGCTCACAGATGAAGGTAAAACTAAAAAAGATTTAGAAATGTCAAGTTTTTTATCTTACATTTAATCTCAAGCTCATATCATGACGATTATTTAAAATGGTTGAATTTGTTGCTTTTTGCTACATCATTTCTCGTATGTTTAAAATTTCCCACTTACTAAAACGGTCTAGAGCTCTCACTTTTCTAGAACAGTTAGTTCTCAACTCACAGATGAAGTTAAAAGAAAAAGATTTAGAGTATTGTTTTTTATCTTACAGTTAATCTCAAGTTCATCTCATGACCATTACTTAAAATGGTTGAATTTGTTGTTTTTTGGTTACATCATTTCTCCTACATTTAAAATTTCCCACTTACTAAAAAGGTCTAGACCTATGATTTTTCTAAGACAGTTAGTTTCAGATCACAGATGACGATTAAAAGAAGAAGATTTAGAATATTGTTTTTTATCTTACAGTTAATCACAAGCTCATCTCATGACCATTAATTAAAATGGTTGAATTTGTTGCTTTTTGGTTACATCATTTCTCCTATGTTTAACATTTCCACTGACTAAAACGGTCTAGAGCTCTCAATTTTCTACGACAGTTAGTTCTCAACTCACAGATAAAGTTAAAAAGAAAAGATTTAGAGTATTGTTTTTCATCTGACTAGTTAATCTCAAGTTCATATCATGACCATTACTTAAAATGGTCGAATTTGTTGTTTTTTGGCTACATCATTTCTCCTATATTTAAAATTTCCCATTTACTAAAAAGGTCTAGAGCTATGATTTTTCTAGGACAGTTATTCTTCAGGATCACAGATGACGATAAAAGAAGAAGATTTGGAATATTGTTTTTTATCTTACATTTAATCTCAAGCTCATATCATGACGATTAATCCAAATGGTTGAATTTGTTGCTTTTTGGCTACATCATTTCTCCTATGTTTAAAATTTCCCACTTACTAAAACGGTCTAGAGCTCTCAATTTTTCTACGACAGTTAGTTCTCAACTCATAGATGAAATTAAAAGAAAAATATTTAGAATATTGTTTTTTATCTTACAGTTAATCTCAAGTTCATCTCATGACCATTACTTAAAATGGTTGAATTTGTTGTTTTTTGGCTACATCATTTCTCCTACATTTAAAATTTCCCACTTACTAAAAAAAGGTCTAGACCTATGATTTTTCTAAGACAGTTAGTGTTCAACTCACAGATGAAGATAAAAGAAAAAGATTTAGAATATTGTTTTTCATCTGACTGTTAATCTCAAGTTCATATCATGACCATAATTAAAATGGTTGAATTTGTTTTTTTTGGCTACATCATTTCTCCTATATTTTAAATTTCCCACTTACTAAAAAGGTCTAGAGCTATGATTTTTCTAGGACAGTTAGTCTTCAGATCACATATGACGATAAAAGAAAAAAGATTTAGAATATTGTTTTTTATCTTACATTTAATCTCAAGCTCATATCATGACGATTATTTAAAATGGTTGAATTTGTTGCTTTTTGGCTACATCATTTCTCCTACATTGAAAATTTCCCACTTACTAAAACGGTCTAGAGCTATGATTTTTCTAAGACAGTTAGTTCTCAGCTCATAGATGACGTTAAAAGAAAAAGATTTAGAATATTGTTTTTCATCTTACTGTTAATCTCAAGCTCATCTCATGACCATTAATTAAAATGGTTGAATTTGTTGCTTTTTGGCTACATCATTTCTCCTACATTGAAAATTTCCCACTTACTAAAAAAGGTCTAGACCACTATGATTTTCTAAGACAGTTAGTCTTCAGGTCACAGATGACGATAAAGAAGAAGATTTAGAATATTGTTTTTCATCTGACTGTTAATCTTAAGCTCATATCATGACCATTAATTAAAATGGTTGAATTTGTTGCTTTTTGGTTACATCATTTCTCCTATATTTAAAATTTCCCACTTACTAAAAGGTCTAGAGCTCTGTTTTTTTCTACGACAGTTAGTTCTCAACTCACAGATGAAGTTAAAAGAAAAAGATTTAGAATATTGTTTTTCATCTTACAGTTAATCTCAAGTTCATATCATGACCATTAATTAAAATGGTTGAATTTGTTGCTTTTTGGTTACATCATTTCTCCTACATTTAAAATTTCCCACTTACTAAAAAGGTCTAGAGCTATGATTTTTCTAGGACAGTTAGTCTTCAGCTCACAGATGACGATAAAAAGAAGAAGATTTAGAATATTGTTTTTCATCTTACAGTTAATCTCAAGCTCATATCATGACCATTAATTAAAATGGTTGAATTTGTTACTTTTTTTGGTTCATTTCTCCTATGTTTAAAATTTCCCACTTGACTAAAACGGTCTAGAGCTTCTGATTTTTCTACGACAGTTAGTTCTCAACTCACAGATGAAGTTAAAAGAAAAGATTTAGAATGTTGTTTTTTATCTTACAGTTAATCTCAAGTTCATATCATGACCAATAATTAAAATGGTTGAATTTGTTGCTTTTTGGCTACATCATTTCTCCTATATTTAAAATTTCCCACTTACTAAAAAGGTCTAGAGCTATGATTTTTCTAAGACAGTTAGTCTTCAGCTCACAGATGACGATAAAAGAAAAAGATTTAGAATATTGTTTTTTATCTTACAGTTAATCTCAAGCTCATATCATGACGATTAATTAAAATGGTTGAATTTGTTGCTTTTTGGCTACATCATTTCTCCTATGTTTAAAATTTCCACTTACTAAAACGGTCTAGAGCTCTCATTTTCTGACAGTTAGTTCTCAACTCACAGATGAAGGTAAAGAAAAAGATTTAGAATGTTGTTTTTCATCTTACAGTTAATCTCAAGTTCATATCATGACCATTAATTAAAATGGTTGAATTTGTTGCTTTTTGGTTACATCATTTCTCCTATATTTAAAATTTCCCACTTATTAAAAAGGTCTAGACTTATGATTTTTCTGTTATAGTTAGTCCTCAGACTCACAGATGAAGATAAAAGAAAAAGATTTAGAATATTGTTTTTCATCTTACAGTTAATCTCAAGCTCATATCATGACCAATAATTAAAATGGTTGAATTTGTTGCTTTTTGGTTACATCATTTCTCCTATATTTAAAATTTCCCACTGACTAAAAAGGTCTAGAGTTCTGATTTTTCTAGGATAGTTAGTTCTCAACTCACAGATGAAGGTAAACAAAAAAGATTTAGAATATTGCTTTTCATCTTACAGTTAATCTCAACGTCATATCATGACCATTAATTAAAATGGTTGAATTTGTTGTTTTTTGGCTACATCATTTCTTCTATGTTTAAAATTTCCACTTACTAAAAGGTCTAGAGTTCTGATTTTTCTACGACAGTTATTCCTCAACTCACAGATGAAGTTAAAAGAAAAGATTTAGAATATTGTTTTTCATCTTACAGTTAATCTCAACGTCATATCATGACCATAAATTAAAATGGTTGAATTTGTTGCTTTTTGGCTACATCATTTCTCCTACATTTAAAATTTCCCACTTACTAAAAAAGGTCTAGAGTTCTTATTTTTCTGTTATAGTTAGTCCTCAGCTCACAGATGAAGATAAAAGAAAAAGATTTAGAATATAGTTTTTCATCTTACAGTTAATCTCAAGCTCATATCATGACCATTAATTAAAATGGTTGAATTTGTTGCTTTTTGGCTACATCATTTCTCCTATATTTTAAATTTTCCACTTACTAAAAAGGTCTAGAGTTCTGATTTTTCTGTTATAGTTAGTCCTCAGCTCACAGATGAAGGTAAAAGAAAAAGATTTAGAATGTTGTTTTTCATCTTACAGTTAATCTCAACGTCATATCATGACCAATAATTAAAATGGTTGAATTTGTTGCTTTTTGGCTACATCATTTCTCCTATATTTAAAATTTCCCACTTACTAAAAAGGTCTAGAGTTCTGATTTTTTCTGTTATAGTTATTCCTCAGCTCACAGATGAAGGTAAAAAAAAAGATTTAGAATGTTGTTTTTCATCTTACAGTTAATCTCAACGTCATATCATGACCAATAATTAAAATGGTTGAATTTGTTGCTTTTTGACTACATCATTTCTCTATATTTTAAATTTCCCACTTACTAACAAGGTCTAGAGTTCTGATTTTTCTGTTATAGTTAGTCCTCAGCTCACAGATGAAGTAAAAAAAAAGATTTAGAATATTGTTTTTCATCTTACAGTTAATCTCAAGTCATTCATGACCAATAATTAAAATGGTTGAATTTGTTGCTTTTTTAGTTACATCATTTCTCCTATATATTTAAATTTCCCACTTACTAAAAAGGTCTAGACTTTTGATTTTTCTGTTATAGTAAGTCCTCAGTTCACAGATGAAGGTAAAGAAAAAATATTTAAAACGTTGTTTTTCATCTTACAGTTAATCTCAACGTCATTTCATGACCAATAATTAAAATGGTTGAATTTGTTACTTTTTTGCTACATCATTTCTCATAGATGAATTTCCACTTACTAAAAAAGGTCTGAAAAGATTCTAGAGTTGTTGATTTTTAGATTACCAATAATTAAAAGTTGAAAGATTTTGGTTATTGTTTTTTATCTTACAGTTAATCTCAACGTCATATCATGACCAATAATTAAAATGGTTGAATTTGTTGCTTTTTTGGCTACATCATTTCTCCTATATTTTAAATTTCCCACTTTACTAACAAGGTCTAGAGTTATGATTTTTCTTTTATAGTTAGTTCTCAGATCACAGATGAAGGTAAAAAAAAAGATTTAGAATGTGTTTTTTTATCTTACAGTTAATCTCAACGTCATATCATGACCATTAATTAAAATGGTTGAATTTGTTGCTTTTTGGCTACATCATTTCTCCTATATTTTAAATTTCCCACTTACTAAAAGGTCTAGAGTTCTCATTTTTCTACGATAGTTAGTCCTCAACTTGCAGATGAAGTTAAACAAAAAGATTTCAAATGTTGTTTTTCATCTTACAGTTAATCTCAACGTCATATCATGACCAATAATTAAAATGGTTGAATTTGTTGCTTTTTGGCTACATCATTTCTCCTATATTTTAAATTTCCCACTTACTAAAAAGGTCTAGACTTATGAATTTTTCTGTTATAGTTAGTGTTCAGGTCACAGATGAAGATAAAAAAAAGATTTAGAATGTTGTTTTTCATCTTGACTGTTAATCTCAACTTCATATCATGACCAATAATTAAAATGGTTGAATTTGTTGCTTTTTGGCTACATCATTTCTCCTATATTTTAAATTTCCCACTGACTAAAAAGGTCTAGAGGTCTGATTTTTCTGTTATAGTTAGTCCTCAGCTCAAAGATGAAGTTAAAAGAAAAAGATTTAGAATGTTGTTTTTCATCTTACAGTTAATCTCAACGTCATATCATGACCATTAATTAAAATGGTTGAATTTGTTGCTTTTTGGCTACATCATTTCTCTATATTTTAAATTTCCCAATTACTAAAAAGGTCTAGAGTTCTGATTTTTCTAGGATAGTTAGTCCTCAGCTCACAAATGAAGGTAAAACGAAAAGATTTTGAATGTTGTTTTTCATCTGACAGTTAATCTCAACGTCATATGATGACCAATAATTAAAATGGTTGAATTTGTTGCTTTTTGGCTACATCATTTCTCCTATATTTAAAATTTCCCACTTACTAAAAAGGTCTAGACTTCTTATTTTTCGGTTATAGTTAGTCCTCAGTTCACAGATGAAGGTAAAAGAAAAATATTTGAATGTTGTTTTTCATCTGACAGTTAATCACAACGTTCTTATAATGACCAATAATTCAAATGGTTGAATTTGTTGCTTTTTGGTTACATCATTTCTCCTATATTTAAAATTTCCCACTTACTAAAAAGATCGAGATTTCTGATTTTTTTGCAATAGTTAGTCCTTAGCTCACAGATAAAGGTAAAAAAAAAGATTTAGAATGTTGCTTTTCATCTTACAGTTAATCTCAACGTCATATCATGACCAATAATTAAAATTGTTGAATTTGTTGCTTTTGGCTACATCATTTCTCCTATATTTTAAATTTCCCAATTACCAATAAGGTTTAGAGCAGTTTTTTCTGTTATAGTTATTCCTCAGCTGACAGATGAAGATAAAAAAGAAAGATTTAGAATGTTGCTTTTCATCTTACAGTTAATCGGAACGTCATATTATGACCAATAATTAAAATTGTTGAATTTTGTTGCTTTTTTAGTTACATCATTTCTCCTATATTTTAAATTTCCCACTTACTAAAAAGGTCTAGACTTCTGATTTTTCTGTTATAGTAAGTCCTCAGCTCACAGATGAAGGTAAAGAAAAGATTTAAAACGTTGTTTTTCATCTTACAGTTAATCTCAACGTCATATCATGACCAATAATTAAACTGGTTGAATTTGTTACTTTTTTGCTACATCATTTCTCCTATATTTTAAATTTCCCACTTACTAATGAGGTCTAGAGATCTGATTTTTCTGTTATAGTTAGTCCGCAGTTCACAGATGAAGGTAAAGAAAAAGATTTAGAATGTTGTTTTTCATCTTACAGTTAATCTCAACGTCATATCATGACCAATAATTAAAATGGTTGAATTTGTTGCACCTTTGGCTACATCATTTCTCCTATATTTTAAATTTCCCAATTACTAAAAAGGTTTAGAGTTCTGTTTTTTCTGTTATAGTTATTCCTCAGCTGACATATGAAGGTAAAAAAAAAGATTTAGAATGGTGCTTTTCATCTTACAGTTCATCTCAACGTCATATCATGACCAATAATTAAAATTGTGGAATTTGTTGCTTTTTGACTACATCATTTCCCCTATAATTTTAAATTTCCCACTTACTAACAAGGTGTAGAGTTGTGATTTTTGTGTTATAGTTAGTCCTCAGCTCAAAGATGAAGGTAAAGAAAAAGATTTAGAATGTTGTTTTTCATCTTACAGTTAATCTCAACGTCACATTATGACCAATAATTAAACTAGTTGAATTTGTTGCTTTTTTGCTACATCATTTCTCCTATATTTTAAATTTCCCACTTACTAAAAAGGTCTAGACTTCTGATTTTTCTGTTATAGTAAGTCCTCAGGTCACAGATGAAGGTAAACAAAAAGATTTAGAATATTGTTTTTCATCTTACAGTTAATCTCAACGTCATATCATGACCATTAATTAAAATGGTTGAATTTGTTGCTTTTTGCTACATCATTTCTTCTATATTTTGAATTTCCCACTTACTAAAAAGGTCTAGAGTTCTGATTTTTCTTTTGTAGTTAGTCCTCAGCTCACAGATGAAGGTAAAAGAAAAAGATTTAGAATGTTGTTTTTATCTTACATTTAATCTCAACGTCATGTCATGACCATTAATTAAAATTGCTGGAATTTGTTGTTTTTGGCTACATGATTTCTCCTATATTTTAAATTTCCCACTTACTAACGAGGTCTAAAGTTCTTATTTTTGTGTTATAGTTAGTCCTCAGTTAGCAGATGAAGGTAAAAGAAAAAGATTTAAATGTTGTTTTTCATCTTACAGTTAATCGCAATGTCATATCATGACCAATAATTAAAATGGTTGAATTTGTTGCTTTTTGGCTGCATCATTTCTTCTATATTTTAAATTTCCCACTTACTAAAAGGTCTAGACTTCTGATTTTTCTGTTATAGTTAGTCCTCAGTTTACAGATGATTTTAACTTAAAAAATTAGAATATTGCTTTTGGTCTGACAGTTAATCTCAACCTCATGTAATGACCATAATTCAAATGGTTGAATTTGTTCAATTTTTGTTACATCATTTCTCCTATATTTTTAATTTCCTACTGACTAAAAAGGCCACTCACGATTTCTGATTTTTCAGGACATAGTTAGTCTTTAGCTCACAGATGGATTTAAAAAAAAAATTTAGAATGTTGTTTTTCATCTTATAGTTTATCTCAACGTCATATCATGACCAATAATTAAAATGGTTGAATTTGTTGCTTATTGGCTACATCATTTCTCTAATATTTTAAATTTCCCAATTACCAAAAAGGTTTAGAGTTCTGTTTTTTCTGTTATAGTTAGTTCTCAGCTGACAGATGAAGGTAACCAAAAAGCAGAATGTCGTTTTTCATCTTACAGTTAATCGCAACGCCATATCATGACCAATAATTAAAATGGTTGAATTTGTTGTTTTTTTGGCTACATCATTTCTCCTATATTTAAAATTTCCCACTGACTAAAAAGGTCTAGACTTCTTATTTTTCGGTTATAGTTAGTCCTCAGCTCACAGATGAAGGTAAAGAAAAGATTTAGAATGTTGCTTTTCATCTGACAGTTAATCACAACCCCATATCATGACCAATAATTCAAATGGTTGAATTTGTTGCTTTTGGTTACATCATTTCTATATTTAAATTTCACTGACTAAAAAAGTCTAGATTTCTCCAGGATAGTTAGCTCACAGATAAAGGTTAAAAAAAAGATTTAGAATGTTGCTTTTCATCTTACAGTTAATCTCAACGTCATATCATGACCAATAATTAAAATGGTTGAATTTCTTGCTTTTTGGCTACATCATTTCTCCTATATTTTAAATTTCCCAATTACCAATAAGGTTTAGAGCAGTTTTTTCTGTTATAGTTATTCCTCAGCTGACATATGAAGGAAAAAAGAAAGATTTAGAATGTTGCTTTTCATCTTACAGTTAATCGGAACGTCACATTATGACCATTAATTAAAATTGTTGAATTTTGTTGCTTTTTTAGTTACATCATTTCTCCTATATTTTAAATTTCCCACTTCCTAACAAGGTCTAGACTTCTGATTTTTCTGATAGTAAGTCCTCAACTCACAGATGAAGGTAAAAAGTAATATTTAAAACGTTGTTTTTCATCTTACTGTTAATCTCAACGTCATATCATGACCAATAATTAAAATGGTTGAATTTGTTGTTTTTTGGCTACATCATTTCTCCTATATTTAAAATTTCCCACTTACTAAAAAGGTCTAGAGATCTGATTTTTCTGTTACAGTTAGTCCTCAGTTCACAGATGAAGATAAAAGAAAAAGATTTAGAATGTTGTTTTTCATCTTACAGTTTATCTCAACTCAGATCATGACCATTAATTAAAATGGTTGAATTTGTTGCTTATTGGCTACATCATTTCTCCTATATTTTAAATTTCCCAATTACTAAAAGGTTTAGAGTTCTGATTTTTTCTGTTATAGTTATTCCTCAGCTGACATATGAAGGTTAAAAAAGAAAGATTTAGAATATTGTTTTTCATCTTACAGTTAATCTCAACGTCATATCATGACCAATAATTAAAATTGTGGAATTTGTTGCTTCTTGACTACATCATTTCTCCTATAATTTAAAATTTCCCACTTACTAAAAGGTGTAGAGTTGTGATTTTTGTGTTATAGTTAGTCCTTAGATCAAACATGAAGGTAAATTAAAAAGATTTAGAATATTGTTTTTCATCTTACAGTTAATCTCAACGTCATATTATGACCATTAATTAAACTAGTTTAATTTGTTACTTTTTTTGCTACATCATTTCTCCTATATTTTCAATTTCCCACTTACTAAAAGGTCTAGACTCTGATTTTTCTGTTACAGTTAGTCCTCAGGTCACAGATGAAGGTAAACAAATAATATTTAAAACGTTGTTTTTCATCTTACAGTTAATCTCAACGTCATTTCATGACCATTAATTAAAATGGTTGAATTTGTTGCTTTTTGGCTACATCATTTCTTCTATATTTTGAATTTCCCAATTACTAAGAGATCTAGAGGCTATGATTTTTCTTTGTAGTTAGTCCTCAGCTCACAGATGACGAGGTAAAAGAAAAAGATTTAGAATATTTTTTTATCTTACATTTAATCTCAACGTCATGTCATGACCATTAATTAAAATTGTGGAATTTGTTGCTTTTTGGCTACATCAAATTCTCCTATATTTTAAATTTCCCACTTACTAAAAGGTCTAAAGTTCTCATTTTTCTATAGTTAGTTCTCAGTTCGCAGATCAAGGTAAACAAATAAGATTTCAAATGTGTTTTTCATCTTACAGTTAATCTCAAGTTCATATCATGACCAATAATTAAAATGGTTGAATTTGTTGCTTTTTGGCTGCATCATTTCTTCTATACTTTAAATTTCCCACTTATTAAAAATTTCTAGACTTCTGATTTTTCTGTTATAGTTAGTCCTCAGTTTACAGATGAAGTTAAAAGAAAAAGATTTAGAATATTGTTTTTCATCTGACAGTTAATCACAACCTCATATAATGACCATTAATTCAAATGGTTGAATTTGTTCCTTTTTGGTTACATCATTTCTCCTATATTTTTAATTTCCTACTGACTAAAAAGGTCGCGATTTCTGATTTTTCTGCTATAGTTAGTCCTTAGCTCACAGATGGATTTAAAAAAAAAGATTTAGAATGTTGCTTTTCATCTTATAGTTTATCTCAACGTCATATCATGACCAATAATTAAAATGGTTGAATTTGTTGCTTATTGGCTACATTATTTCTCCTATATTTTAAATTTCCCAAATACTAAAAGGTTTAAAGTTCTGATTTTTTCTGTTATAGTTATTCCTCAGCTGACATATGAAGGTAAACAAATAATATTTCAAATGTTGTTTTCATCTTACAGTTAATCGCAACGTCATATCATGACTAATTATTAAAATGGTTGAATTTGTTGCCTTTTTGGCTACATCATTTCTCCTACAATTTTCCAAATTTCCTATTGACTGAAAAAGGTCTAGACTTCTTATTTTTCTGTTATAGTTAGTCCTCAGTTCACAGATGAAGTTAAAATAAAAATATATAGAATGTTGCTTTTGGTCTGACAGTTAATCACAACCTCATGTAATGACCAATAATTCAAAGGGTTGAATTTGTTGCATTTTTGGTTGCATCATTTCTCCTATATTTAAAATTTCCTACTGACTAAAAAGATCGAGATTTCTGATTTTTTTGCAATAGTTAGTCCTTAGCTCACAGATGAAGGTAAAAAGAAAGATTTAGAATATTGCTTTTCATCTTATAGTTTATCTCAAAGTCATATCATGACCAATAATTAAAATTGTTGAATTTCTTGCTTATTGGCTACATCATTTCTCCTATATTTTAAATTTCCAAATTACCAATAAGGTTTAGAGTTCTCAATTTTCTGTTATAGTTATTCCTCAGCTGACATATGAAGTTAAAAAAGAAAGATTTAGAATGTTGTTTTTCATCTTACAGTTAATCTCAACGTCATATCATGACCAATAATTAAAATTGTGGAATTTGTTGGTTCTTGACTACATCATTTCTCCTATAATTTTAAATTTCCACTTACTAACAAGGTCTAGATTTGTGATTTTTGGGTTATAGTTAGTCCTGAGCTCACAGATGAAGGTAAAAGAAAAAGATTTAGAATGTTGTTTTTCATCTTACAGTTAATCTCAATGTCACATTATGACCAATAATTAAAATTGTTGAATTTGTTGCTTTTTAGTTACATCATTTCTCCTATATTTTAAATTTCCCACTTCCTAACAAGGTCTAGACTCTATGATTTTTCTGTTATAGTAAGTCCTCAGTTCACAGATGAACTTAAAGAAATAAGATTTAAAACGTTGTTTTTCATCTTACAGTTAATCTCAACGTCATATCATGACCAATAATTAAAATGGTTGAATTTATTACTTTTTGCTACATCATTTCTCATAGTTTAAGGTAAACAAAAAGATCTAGAATGTTGCAATTTTGGTCTTACAGTTAATCGCAAACTCGCACAGATAATTGGGTTGAATTTGATTTTTTGTTACTTCATTTCTCATATTTACAGTTAATCTCAACGTCATATCATGACCAATAATTAAAATGGTTGAATTTGTTACTTTTTTAGCTACATCATTTCTCCTATATATTAAATTTCCCACTTTCTAACAAGGTCTAGAGTTCTTTCTTTTCTTTTATAGTTAGTTCTCAGCAAACAGATGAAGAATAAAAATAAAGATTTATAATGTCATTTTTCATGTTACAGTTTATCTCAAAGTCATATCATGACCAATAATTAAAATGGTTGAATTTGTTGCTTTTTCGCTACATCATTTCTCCTATATTTTAAATTACCCACCTTCTAACGAGGTCTAGAGTTCTTATTTTTACGTTATAATTAGTCCTCAGTTTGCAGTTCAAGGTAAACAAATAATATTTCAAATGTTGTTTTTCATATGACAGTTAATCTCAACGTCATATCATGACCAATAATTAAAATGAGGGAATTTGTTGCTGTTTGGCTACATCATTCCTCCTATCTTTTAAATTTCACACTTACTAAAAAGGCCTAGACTTCTGAATTGTTTTGGGGGTTGGTCGTGAGCGCACAGATGAAGGTAAACAAAAAGATTTACAATGTTGTTTTTCATCTTACAGTTTATCTCAACTTCATATCATGACCAATAATTAAAATGGTTGAATTTGTTGCTTTTTGGCTACATCATTTCTTCTATATTTTAAATTTGTCACTCACTAAAAAGGTCTAGAGGTCTGATTTTCTTTGATAGTTAGTTCTCAGCTCAAAGATGAAGGTAAACCACTAAAGATTTAGAATGTTTTTTTAATCTTACAGTTTATTTCAACGTCATATCATGACCAATAATTAAAATGGTTGAATGTGTTGCTTTTTGGCTACATCATTTCTTCTATATTTTAAATTTCCCAATTACTAACAAGGTTGAGAGTTCTGATTTTTCTTTTGTAGTTAGTCCTCAGCTCACAAATGAAGGTAAAAACGAAAATTTTGAATGTTGCTTTTCGTCTGACAGTTAATCTCAACGTCATATGACGACCAATAATTAAAATTGTTGAATTTGTTTTTTTTTGGCTACATCTTTTCTCCTATATTTTAAATTTCCCACTTACTAATCAGGTGTAGAGTTCTGATTTTTCTTTTATAGTTAGTCCTCAGATCACAGATGAAGGTGAACAAAAAAGATATACAATGTTGTTTTTTATCTTACAGTTAATCTCAACGTCATATCAGGACCAATAATTAAAACGGTTGAATTTTTTGCTTTTTGATTACATCATTTCTTCTATATTTTAAATTTCCCAATTACTAACAAGGTGTAGAGTTCTGATTTTTCGGCTATAGTTGGTACTCAGCTCGCAGATGAAGGTAAACAAAAAAGATATACAATGTTGTTTTTCATCTTACAGTTAATCTCAACGTCATATCATGACCAATAATTAAAATTGTTGAATTTGTTGCTTTTTTTGGCTACATCTTTTCTCCTATATTTTAAATTTCCCACTTACTAATAAGGTGTAGAGTTCTGATTTTCCTGCTATAGTTAGTCCTCAGCTCACAGATGAAGGTCAATCAAAAAGATTTAGAACATTGATTTTCATCTTACAATTTATCTCAACGTCATATCATGACCAATAATTAAAATGGTTGAATTTGTTGCTTTTTGACTACATAATTTCCCAATTACTAACAAGGTCTAGAGTTCTGATTTTTCGTTTGTGGTTAGTCCTCAGCTCACAGATGAAGGTAAACTAAAATGATTGAGGATGTTGTTTTTCATCTTACAGTTAATCTCAACGTCTCATCATGACCAATAATTAAATTTGTTGAATTTGTTACTTTTTGGCTACATCATTTCTCCTATATTTTAAATTTCCCGATCACTAAAAAGGTCTAGAGTTCTTTCTTTTCTATTATAGTTAGTCCTCGGCTCACAGATGAAGATAAAAAAGAAAGATTTAGAATGTCATTTTTCATTTTACAGTTAATCTCAACGTGATATCATGAACAATAATTAAAAGTGTAATTTATTGCTTTTTGGCTACATCATTTCTCCTATATTTTCAATTTCCCAGTCACTAACAAGGTTTTATAGTTCTTATTTTTGTGTTATAGTTAGTCTCAGTTCGCAGATCAAGGTAAACAAATAAGATTTAAAATGTTGTTTTTCATCTTACAGATACTCTCAACGTCATTTCATGACCAATAATTAAAATTGTTGAATTTGTTGCTTTTTTTGCTACATAATTTTTTCCTCTGTTTTAAATTTCCTACTGACTAAAAAGGTCTACAGGTCTAAATGGTCCAGGAGAGTTAGAGCGCAGCTCAAAGATGAAGGTAAAATCAAAAGATCTAGAATGTTGCTTTCGTGTGTTACAGTTAATAGCAACCTCATCTCATGACCAATAATTAAAATTGTAGAATTACTTACTTTTGGGCTATATCATTTCTCCTATATTTTAAATTTGCCACTTACTAAAAAGGTCAAGAGTTCTTTCTTTTCTTTTATAGTTAGTTTTCAGCTAACAGATGAAGATTCAAAAGAATTATTTAGAATGTCGTTTTTCATCTTGCAGTTTATCTCAACGTCATATCATGACCAATAATTAAAATCGTTGAATTTGTTGCGTTTTGGCTACGTCATTTCTCCTATATTTTAAATTTCCCACTTACTAACAAGGTCTAGAGTTTTGATGTTAATGTTAGAGTGAGTCCTTAGCTCACAGATGAAGGAAAAATCAAAAGATTTAGAATGTTGCTTTTTGTCTAACAGTTAATAGCAACCTCATATAATGACTAATAATTAAAATTGTTGAATTTGTTGCTTTTTTGGCTACATCATTTCTCCTATATTTTAATTTTCCCACTTACTAACAAAGTCTAGAGTTCTTATTTTTGTGCTATAGTTAGTCTTCAGTTTGCAGATCAAGGTAAACAAATAATATTTAATATGTTGTTTTTCATCTTACCGATAATCTCAACGTCATATCATGACCAATAATTAAAATGGTTGAATTTGTTGCTTTTTTGTTACATAATTTCTCCTATATTTAAAATTTCCTACTGACTGAAAAGGTCTACAGGCCTGATTTTTCAAGGAGACTTAAACCTCAGCACAAAGATGGTCTTACAGTTAATTTCATGACCAATAATTACAATTGTTTAATTTCTTGCTTTTTGGCTATATCATTTCTGCTATATTTTAAATTTCCCAATTAATAACAAGGTCTAGAGTTCTGATTTTAATGTTATAGTGAGTCCTTAGCTCACAGATGAAGGTAAATTACAAAGATTTAGAATGTTGTTTTTCATCTTACAGTTAATCTCAACGTCATATTATGACCAATAATTAAAAGTGTGGAATTTGTTATTTTGTGGTTACATCATTTCTCCTACATTTTAATTTCCTACTGTCTAAAAGGTCTAGAGTTCTGATTTTTCGTTGGTAGTTAGTCCTCAGCTCACAGATGAAGGTAAACTAAAAAGATTTAGATTGTTATTTTTCATCTTACAGTTAATCTCAACGTCACATCATGACCAATAATTAAAACTGTTTAATTTTGTTGCTTTTTTAGCTACATTATTACTCCTATATTTTAAATTTTCCACTTACTAACAAGGTCTACACTTCTGATTTTTCTGTTATAGTAAGTTCTCAGTTCACACATCAAATTAAACGTATAAGATTTCAAATGTTGTTTTGCATCTTAAAGTTAATCTCAACGTCATATCATAACCAATAATTAAAATCTTTGAATTTGTTACTTTTTGGCTGCATCATTTCTCCTATATTTTAAATTTCCCACCTACTATAAAGGCCTAGACTTCAGATTTTTTCTGTTATAATTAGTCCTTAGCTCACAGATAAAGCTAAGCTAAAACGATTTAGAATGTTGTTTTTCATCTTACAGTTTATCTCAACGTCCTATCATGACCGATAATTAAAATGGTTGAATTTGTTGCTTTTTGATTACATCATTTCTCCTATATTTTAAATTTCCCACCTACTATAAAGGCCTAGACTTCTGATTTTTCTGTTATAATTAGTCCTTAGCTCACAGATAAAGCTAAGCTAAAACGATTTAGAATATTGGTTTTCGTCTTACAGATAATCTCAACGTCACATCATGACCAATAATTAAAATGGTTGAATTTGTTGCCTTTTGGCTCCATCATTTTATCTATATTTTAAATTTACCAATTACTAACAAGGTATAGAGTTTCGATTTTTATTTCATAGTTAGTCCTCGACTCACACATGAAGATAAACTTAAAAGATTTAGATTCTTGTTTTTCTTACAGTTAATCTCAACGTCACATCATAAGCAATAATGAAAATGTTTGAATTTTATTACTTTTTGGCTACATCATTTCTCCTATATTTTTAAATTTCCCACTGATTATAAAGGCCTAGACTTCTGATTTTTCTGCTATAGTTAGTCCATAGCTAACAGATGAAAGTAAACCAAAAAGATTTAGAATGTTGTTTTTCATCTTAGAGTTTATCTCAACGTCATATCATGACTAATAATTAAAATGGTTGAATGTGTTATTTTTTGGTTACATCATTTTGTCCTATATTTTAAATTTCCCACTTGCTATAAAGGCCTAGACTTCTGATTTTTCTGTTATAGTTAGTCCTCAGTTCACAGATGAAGTTAAAATAAAAAGATTTAGAATGTTGCTTTTGTTCTTACAGTTAATCGCAACCTCACATAATGACCAATAATTCAAATGGTTGAATTTGTTATTTTTTGGTTACATCATTTTATCCTATATTTTAAATTTCCCACGTACTAAAATGGCCTAGACTTCTGATTTTTCTGTTATAGTTAGTCCTTAGTTCGAAGATGAAGGTAGAGGAAAAAAGATTTAGAATGTTGCTTTCGGTCTTACAATTAATCGCAACCTCATATAATTACCAATAATTCAAATGGTTGAATTTGTGATTTTTTGACTACATCCCTTCTCCTATATTTTGCATTTCAACTGTCTAACAAGGTCTAGATTTCTGATTTTTCTGTTATAGTTAGTCCTCAACTCACAGATGAAGGTAAACCAATCAGATTTAAAATGTTGTTTTTCATCTTACAGTTAATCTCAACGTCATATCATAACCAACAATTAAAATGGTTGAATTTGTTGTTTTTGGCTAGCATCATTTCTCCTATATTTTAAATTTCCCACTTCTTACTATAAAGGCCTAGACTTCTTGATTTTTCTGTTATAGTTAGTCTTAGATCACAGATGAAGGTAAACAAAAGAATAGAATGTTGTTTTTATCTTACAGTTTATCTCAACGTAATATCATGACCAATAATTAAAATTGTTGAATTTTGTTGCTTTTTTAGCTACATCATTTCTCCGATATTTTAAATTTCCCACTTACTAACAAGGTCTAGAGTCTCTGATTTTTTCAGTTTTTATAGTTATTCCTCAGCTCGCAGATGAAGCTAAACAAATAACCATTACTTAAATTTGTTATTTTTTGGTTACATCATTTCTCCTATATTTTTAATTTACTGTTATAGTAGTTTTCCTCAGTTCACAGATCACGGTAAACAAACAAGATTTAAAATCTGGCTTTTCATCTTAGAGTTATTCTCTAACGTCACATTGTGACCAATAATTAAAATGGTTGAATTTTGTTGCTTTCTTTTAGCCACATCATTTCTCCTATATTTTCAATTTCCCACTTACTAACATGGTCCAGTGTTCTGATTTTTTCTTTGATAGTTATTGTTTCAGCTCGCAGATGAAGTTAAACAAATAAGATTAAAATTTGTTATTTTTTGGTTACATCATTTCTCCTATATTTTTAATTTCCTACTGACTAAAAAGGTGAAGATTTCTTGATTTTTCTGTTATAGATAGTCCTTAGCTCACAGATGAAGGTAAACCAAAAAGATTGAGAATGTTGTTTTTCATCTTACAGTTAATCTCAACGTCATATCATGACCATTAATTAAATTTGTTGAATTTGTTACTTTTTTGTTACATCATTTATCCTATATTTTAAATTTGCCACTCATTAAAAAGGTCTAGAGTTCTTTTTTTTCTGGATAGTTAGTGCTCAGCTCACAGATGAAGAAAAAACGAAGATTGAGAATGTTGCTTTTCATCTTACAGTTTATCTCAACGTCATGTCATGACCATTAATTAAAATTGTTGAATTTGTTGCTTTTTTGGCTACATCATTTCTCCTATATTTTTAAATTTCCCTTTACTATAACGGTTCTAGGACGTTTTTATTTTTCTGTTATAGTCAGTTCTCAGCTCACAGATGAAGGTAAAAAGAAAAAGATTTAGAATGTTGTTTTTCACTTTACAGATTATCTCAACGTCATATCATGACCAATAAATAAAATGATTGAATTTGTTGCTTTTGGCTACATCTTTTTTCCTATATTTTTTAAATTTCCCAATTAATAACAAGGTCCAGAGTTCTGATTTTTCTTTTATAGTTATTCCTCAACTTACAGATGAAGGTAAATCAACAACATTTACAATGTTGTTTTTCATCTTACAATTTATCGCAACGTCATATCATGAGCAATGATGAAAATGGTTGAATTTGTTACTTTTTGACTACATCATATCTTCTATATTTTAAATTTCCCAATTACTAACAAGGTCTAGAGTTCTTATTTTTGTTATAGTTAGTCGTCAGCTCACTGATCAAGGTAAACAAATAATATTTAAAATTGTTTTTCATCTGACAGTTAATCTCAACGTCATATCATGACTAATAATTAAAATGGTTCAATTTGTTGCTTTTTGCTACATAATTTCTCCTATATTTTAAATTTCCTACTGACTAATTACCTACTGGTCTGATTTGTCTAGGAGAGTTCGACCCCATCTCAAAGATGAAGGTAAAATAAAAAGATTTAGACCGTTGCTTTTGGTCTTAAAGTTAATTCAACCTCATACCATGACCAATAATTAAAATTGTTTTAGTTTTTCATGCTTTTCGGCATATATCATTTTTTTCAAATTTCCCACTTACTAACAAGGTCTAAACTTCTGATTTTTCTGTTATAGTAAGTAAACAGTTTACAGGTCAAGGTAAATTAATAAGATTTCAAATGTTGTTTTTCTTCATCTTACAGTTAATCTCAACGTCATATCATGACCAATAATTCAAATGGTTGAATTTGTTACTTTTTGGCTACATCATTTCTCCTATATTTTAAATTTCACACCTACTATAAAGGTCTAAACTCTGATTTTTCTGTTGTAGTTAGTCCTTAGCTCATACATGAAGGTAAAAAAAAAAGATTTAGAATGTTGCCTTTCATCTTACAGTTTATCTCAACGTCATATCATGACCAATAATTAAAAGGTTGAATTTGTTGCTTTTTTTGGCTACATTATTTCTCCTATATTTTAAATTTCCTACTTACTAATAAGCTCTAGAGTTTTGATTTTTCTTTTATAGTTAGTACTCACCTCACAGATGAAGGTAAACAAAAAGATTTAGAATGTTGTTTTTCATCTTACAGTTTATCTCAACGTCACATCATGAACAATAATTAAATTTGTTGAATTTGTTACTTTTTGTCTACTTCATTTCTCCTATATTTTAAATTTGCCACTCACTTAAAAGGTCTAGAGTTCTTTTTTTTCTGTTATAGTTGGTCATCAGCTCACTGATCTAGGTAAACAAATAATATTTAAAATGTCGTTTTTCATCTTACAGTTAATCTCAACAACATATCATGACCAATAATTAAAGTGGTTGAATTTGTCTCTTTTGGCTACAACATTTTGCCTATATTTTAAATTTCCAACTTACTAAAAAGTTCTAGATTTCTGATTTTTCTGTTATAGTTATTCCTCAGCTCACAGATGAAGGTAAAAAAGAAAAAAGATTTTGAATGTTGCTTTTTCATCTTACAGTTAATCTCAACGTCATATCATGACCAATAATTAAAATAGTTGAATTTATTGCTTTTTGGATACATCATTTCCTATAATTTAAACTTCCCACTTACTAACAAGGTCTAGACTTCTGATTTTTTTGTGTTATAGTTAGTCCTCAGCTCACAGATCAAGTAAACGAATAAGATTTACAATGTTGTTTTCATCTTACAGATAATCTCAACGTCATATCATGACCAATAATTAAAATGGTTGAATTTGTTGCTTTTTGGCTAGATCATTTCTCCTATATTTTAAATTTCCCACTGACTAAAATGGCCTAGACTTCTGATTTTTTTTGTTTTAGTTATTCCTCATTAACAGATGAAGGTAAAAAATAAGATTTAGAATGTTTCTTTTGGTCTTACAGTTAATCTCAACATAATATCATGACCACTATTTAAAATTGTGGAATTGATTGCTTTTTGGTTACATCATTTCTCTTATATGGTAAATTTCCTACTGACTAAAAAGGTTTACTGGTCTGATTTTTCTAGGACAATTAGTCCTCAACTCACAGATTATGATAAAAGTAATAGATTTAATAGATTTTCATCTTACAGTTCATTTCAACGTCATATCATGACCAATAATAAAAAATGGTTGAATTTGTTTCTTTTTGGCTACATCATTTCTTTTATATTTTGAATTTCCCAACTACCAATAAGGTCTAGAGTTCTGAATTTTCTTAGGATAGTTAGTCCTCAGCTCACAGATGAAGGTAAAGAAAAAGATTCAGTATGTTGTTTTCATCTTACAGTTTATCTCAACGTCATATCATGACCAATAATTAAAATGGTTGAATTTGTTGCTTTTTGCTACATCATTTCTTCAATATTTTAAATTTCCCAATTACTAAAAAGGTCTAGAGTTCTTTCTGTTCTGTTATAGTTAGTCCTTAGTTCACAGATCTGAAGTAAACAAATAATATTTCATTCTTTTTTTTCATCTTACAGTTAATCTCAACGTCTTATCATGACCAATAATTAAAATGGTTGAATTTGTTGCTTTTTGGCTACATCATTTCTGCTATATTTTAAATTTCCCACTTACTAAAAAGGTCTAGAGTTCTTATTTTTCTGTTATAGTTAGTCCTCAGCTCACAGATGAAGGTAAAAGAAAAAAGATTTAGAATGTTGCATTTTCATCTTACAGTTAATCTCAACGTCATATCATGACCAATAATTAAAATGGTTGAATTTGTTGCTTTTTGGCTACATCATTTCTGCTATATTTTAAATTTCCCACTTACTAAAAAGGTCTAGAGTTCTTATTTTTCTGTTATAGTTAGTCCTCAGCTCACAGATGAAGGTAAAAGAAAAAGATTTAGAATGTTGCATTTCATCTTACAGTTAATCTCAACGTCATATCATGACCAATAATTAAAATGGTTGAATTTGTTGCTTTTTGGATACATCATTTCTGCTATATTTTAAATTTCCCACTTACTAAAAAGGTCTAGAGTTCTTATTTTTCTGTTATAGTTAGTCCTCAGCTCACAGATGAAGGTAAAAGAAAAAGATTTAGAATGTTGCATTTTATCTTACAGTTAATCTCAACGTCATATCATGACCAATAATTAAAATGGTTGAATTTGTTGCTTTTTGGCTACATCATTTCTGCTATATTTTAAATTTCCCACTTACTAAAAAGGTCTAGAGTTCTTATTTTCTGTTATAGTTAGTCCTCAGCTCACAGATGAAGGTAAAAGAAAAATATTTAGAATGTTGCATTTCATCTTACAGTTAATCTCAACGTCATATCATGACCAATAATTAAAATGGTTGAATTTGTTGCTTTTTGGCTACATCATTTCTGTTATATTTTAAATTTCCCACTTACTAAAAAGGTCTAGAGTTCTTATTTTTCTGTTATAGTTAGTCCTCAGCTCACAGATGAAGGTAAAAGAAAAAGATTTAGAATGTTGCATTTCATCTTACAGTTAATCTCAACGTCATATCATGACCAATAATTAAAATGGTTGAATTTGTTGCTTTTTGGCTACATCATTTCTGCTATATTTTAAATTTCCCACTTACTAAAAAGGTCTAGAGTTCGTATTTTTCTGTTATAGTTAGTCCTCAGCTCACAGATGAAGGTAAAAGAAAAAGATTTAGAATGTTGCATTTCATCTTACAGTTAATCTCAACGTCATATTATGACCAATAATTAAAATGGTTGAATTTGTTGCTTTTTGGCTACATCATTTCTGCTATATTTTAAATTTCCCACTTACTAAAAAGGTCTAGAGTTCTTATTTTTCTGTTATAGTTAGTCCTCAGCTCACAGATGAAGGTAAAGAAAAAAGATTTAGAATGTTGCATTTCATCTTACAGTTAATCTCAACGTCATATCATGACCAATAATTAAAATGGTTGAATTTGTTGCTTTTTGGATACATCATTTCTGCTATATTTTAAATTTCCCACTTACTAAAAAGGTCTAGAGTTCTTATTTTTCTGTTATAGTTAGTCCTCAGCTCACAGATGAAGGTAAAAGAAAAAGATTTAGAATGTTGCATTTCATCTTACAGTTAATCTCAACGTCATATCATGACCAATAATTAAAATGGTTGAATTTGTTGCTTTTTGGCTACATCATTTCTGCTATATTTTAAATTTCCCACTTACTAAAAAGGTCTAGAGTTCTTATTTTTCTGTTATAGTTAGTCCTCAGCTCACAGATGAAGGTAAAAGAAAAAGATTTAGAATGTTGCATTTCATCTTACAGTTAATCTCAACGTCATATCATGACCAATAATTAAAATGGTTGAATTTGTTGCTTTTTGGCTACATCATTTCTGCTATATTTTAAATTTCCCACTTACTAAAAAGGTCTAGAGTTCTTATTTTTCTGTTATAGTTAGTCCTCAGCTCACAGATGAAGGTAAAAGAAAAAGATTTAGAATGTTGCATTTCATCTTACAGTTAATCTCAACGTCATATCATGACCAATAATTAAAATGGTTGAATTTGTTACTTTTTGGATACATCATTTCTGCTATATTTTAAATTTCCCACTTACTAAAAAGGTCTAGAGTTCTTATTTTTCTGTTATAGTTAGTCCTCAGCTCACAGATGAAGGTAAAAGAAAAATATTTAGAATGTTGCATTTCATCTTACAGTTAATCTCAACGTCATATCATGACCAATAATTAAAATGGTTGAATTTGTTGCTTTTTGGCTACATCATTTCTGCTATATTTTAAATTTCCCACTTACTAAAAAGGTCTAGAGTTCTTATTTTTCTGTTATAGTTAGTCCTCAGCTCACAGATGAAGGTAAAAGAAAAAGATTTAGAATGTTGCATTTCATCTTACAGTTAATCTCAACGTCATATCATGACCAATAATTAAAATGGTTGAATTTGTTGCTTTTTGGCTACATCATTTCTGCTATATTTTAAATTTCCCACTTACTAAAAAGGTCTAGAGTTCTTATTTTTCTGTTATAGTTAGTCCTCAGCTCACAGATGAAGGTAAAAGAAAAAGATTTAGAATGTTGCATTTCATCTTACAGTTAATCTCAACGTCATATCATGACCAATAATTAAAATGGTTGAATTTGTTGCTTTTTGGCTACATCATTTCTGCTATATTTTAAATTTCCCACTTACTAAAAAGGTCTAGAGTTCTTATTTTTCTGTTATAGTTAGTCCTCAGCTCACAGATGAAGGTAAAAGAAAAAGATTTAGAATGTTGCATTTCATCTTACAGTTAATCTCAACGTCATATCATGACCAATAATTAAAATGGTTGAATTTGTTGCTTTTTGGCTACATCATTTCTGCTATATTTTAAATTTCCCACTTACTAAAAAGGTCTAGAGTTCTTATTTTTCTGTTATAGTTAGTCCTCAGCTCACAGATGAAGGTAAAAGAAAAAATATTTAGAATGTTGCATTTCATCTTACAGTTAATCTCAACGTCATATCATGACCAATAATTAAAATGGTTGAATTTGTTACTTTTTGGATACATCATTTCTGCTATATTTTAAATTTCCCACTTACTAAAAAGGTCTAGAGTTCTTATTTTTCTGTTATAGATAGTCCTCAGCTCACAGATGAAGGTAAAGAAAAAGATTTAGAATGTTGCTTTTCATCTTACAGTTAATCTCAACGTCATATCATGACCAATAATTAAAATGGTTGAATTTGTTGCTTTTTGGCTACATCATTTCTGCTATATTTTAAATTTCCCACTTACTAAAAAGGTCTAGAGTTCTTATTTTTCTGTTATAGTTAGTCCTCAGCTCACAGATGAAGGTAAAAGAAAAAGATTTAGAATGTTGCATTTCATCTTACAGTTAATCTCAACGTCATATCATGACCAATAATTAAAATGGTTGAATTTGTTGCTTTTTGGATACATCATTTCTGCTATATTTTAAATTTCCCACTTACTAAAAAGGTCTAGAGTTCTTATTTTTCTGTTATAGTTAGTCCTCAGCTCACAGATGAAGGTAAAAGAAAAAGATTTAGAATGTTGCATTTCATCTTACAGTTAATCTCAACGTCATATCATGACCAATAATTAAAATGGTTGAATTTGTTGCTTTTTGGCTACATCATTTCTGCTATATTTTAAATTTCCCACTTACTAAAAAGGTCTAGAGTTCTTATTTTTCTGTTATAGTTAGTCCTCAGCTCACAGATGAAGGTAAAAGAAAAAGATTTAGAATGTTGCATTTCATCTTACAGTTAATCTCAACGTCATATCATGACCAATAATTAAAATGGTTGAATTTGTTGCTTTTTGGCTACATCATTTCTGCTATATTTTAAATTTCCCACTTACTAAAAAGGTCTAGAGTTCGTATTTTTCTGTTATAGTTAGTCCTCAGCTCACAGATGAAGGTAAAAGAAAAAGATTTAGAATGTTGCATTTCATCTTACAGTTAATCTCAACGTCATATCATGACCAATAATTAAAATGGTTGAATTTGTTACTTTTTGGATACATCATTTCTGCTATATTTTAAATTTCCCACTTACTAAAAAAGGTCTAGAGTTCTTATTTTTCTGTTATAGTTTGTCCTCAGCTCACAGATGAAGGTAAAAGAAAAAGATTTAGAATGTTGCATTTCATCTTACAGTTAATCTCAACGTCATATCATGACCAATAATTAAAATGGTTGAATTTGTTACTTTTTGGATACATCATTTCTGCTATATTTTAAATTTCCCACTTACTAAAAGGTCTAGAGTTCTTATTTTTCTGTTATAGTTAGTCCTCAGCTCACAGATGAAGGTAAAAGAAAATATTTAGAATGTTGCATTTCATCTTACAGTTAATCTCAACGTCATATCATGACCAATAATTAAAATGGTTGAATTTGTTGCTTTTTGGCTACATCATTTCTGCTATATTTTAAATTTCCCACTTACTAAAAAGGTCTAGAGTTCTTATTTTTCTGTTATAGTTAGTCCTCAGCTCACAGATGAAGGTAAAAAAAAAGATTTAGAATGTTGCATTTCATCTTACAGTTAATCTCAACGTCATATAATGACCAATAATTAAAATGGTTGAATTTGTTGCTTTTTGGCTACATCATTTCTGCTATATTTTAAATTTCCCACTTACTAAAAACGTCTAGAGTTCGTATTTTTCTGTTATAGTTAGTCCTCAGCTCACAGATGAAGGTAAAAGAAAAAGATTTAGAATGTTGCATTTCATCTTACAGTTAATCTCAACGTCATATCATGACCAATAATTAAAATGGTTGAATTTGTTACTTTTTGGCTACATCATTTCTGCTATATTTTAAATTTCCCACTTACTAAAAAGGTCTAGAGTTCGTATTTTCTGTTATTTAGTCCTCAGCTCACAGATGAAGGTAAAAGAAAAAGATTTAGAATGTTGCATTTCATCTTACAGTTAATCTCAACGTCATATCATGACCAATAATTAAAATGGTTGAATTTGTTGCTTTTTGGCTACATCATTTCTGCTATATTTTAAATTTCCCACTTACTAAAAAGGTCTAGAGTTCTTATTTTCTGTTATAGTTAGTCCTCAGCTCACAGATGAAGGTAAAAGAAAAAGATTTAGAATGTTGCATTTCATCTTACAGTTAATCTCAACGTCATATCATGACCAATAATTAAAATGGTTGAATTTGTTGCTTTTTTGGATACATCATTTCTGCTATATTTTAAATTTCCCACTTACTAAAAAGGTCTAGAGTTCGTATTTTTCTGTTATAGTTAGTCCTCAGCTCACAGATGAAGGTAAAAGAAAAAAGATTTAGAATGTTGCATTTCATCTTACAGTTAATCTCAACGTCATATCATGACCAATAATTAAAATGGTTGAATTTGTTGCTTTTTGGCTACATCATTTCTGCTATATTTTAAATTTCCCACTTACTAAAAAGGTCTAGAGTTCTTATTTTTCTGTTATAGTTAGACCTCAGCTCACAGATGAAGGTAAAAAAAAGATTTAGAATGTTGCATTTCATCTTACAGTTAATCTCAACGTCATATCATGACCAATAATTAAAATGGTTGAATTTGTTGCTTTTTGGATACATCATTTCTGCTATATTTTAAATTTCCCACTTACTAAAAAGGTCTAGAGTTCTTATTTTTCTGTTATAGTTAGTCCTCAGCTCACAGATGAAGGTAAAAGAAAAAGATTTAGAATGTTGCATTTCATCTTACAGTTAATCTCAACGTCATATCATGACCAATAATTAAAATGGTTGAATTTGTTACTTTTTGGATACATCATTTCTGCTATATTTTAAATTTCCCACTTACTAAAAAGGTCTAGAGTTCTTATTTTTCTGTTATAGTTAGTCCTCAGCTCACAGATGAAGGTAAAAGAAAAAGATTTAGAATGTTGCATTTCATCTTACAGTTAATCTCAATGTCATATCATGACCAACAATTAAAATGGTTGAATTTGTTGCTTTTTGGCTACATCATTTCTGCTATATTTTAAATTTCCCACTTACTAAAAAGGTCTAGAGTTCTTATTTTTCTTTTATAGTTAGTCCTCAGCTCACAGATGAAGGTAAAGATAAAGATGTTTAGAATGTTGCATTTCATCTTACAGTTAATCTCAACGTCATATCATGACCAATAATTAAAATGGTTGAATTTGTTGCTTTTTGGATACATCATTTCTGCTATATTTTAAATTTCCCACTGACTAAAAAGGTCTAGAGTTCTGATTTTTTCTAGTTATAGTTAGTCCTTAGCTCACAGATGAAGGTAAAAGAAAAAGATTTAGAATGTTGCATTTCATCTTACAGTTAATCTCAACGTCATATCATGACCAATAATTAAAATGGTTGAATTTGTTGCTTTTTGGCTACATCATTTCTGCTATATTTTAAATTTCCCACTTACTAAAAAGGTCTAGAGTTCTTATTTTTCTGTTATAGTTAGTCCTCAGCTCACAGATGAAGGTAAAAGAAAAAGATTTAGAATGTTGCATTTCATCTTACAGTTAATCTCAACGTCATATCATGACCAATAATTAAAATGGTTGAATTTGTTGCTTTTTGGATACATCATTTCTGCTATATTTTAAATTTCCCACTTACTAAAAAGGTCTAGAGTTCGTATTTTTCTGTTATAGTTAGTCCTCAGCTCACAGATGAAGGTAAAAGAAAAAGATTGAGAATGTTGCATTTCATCTTACAGTTAATCTCAACGTCATATCATGACCAATAATTAAAATGGTTGAATTTGTTACTTTTTGGCTACATCATTTCTGCTATATTTTAAATTTCCCACTTACTAAAAAGGTCTAGAGTTCTTATTTTTCTGTTATAGTTAGTCCTCAGCTCACAGATGAAGGTAAAAGAAAAAGATTTAGAATGTTGCATTTTCATCTTACAGTTAATCTCAACGTCATATCATGACCAATAATTAAAATGGTTGAATTTGTTGCTTTTTGGCTACATCATTTCTGCTATATTTTAAATTTCCACTTACTAAAAACGTCTAGAGTTCGTATTTTTCTGTTATAGTTAGTCCTAAGCTCACAGATGAAGGTAAAAGAAAAAGATTTAGAATGTTGCATTTCATCTTACAGTTAATCTCAACGTCATATCATGACCAATAATTAAAATGGTTGAATTTGTTGCTTTTTGGCTACATCATTTCTGCTATATTTTAAATTTCCCACTTACTAAAAAGGTCTAGAGTTCTTATTTTTCTGTTATAGTTAGTCCTCAGCTCACAGATGAAGGTAAAAGAAAAAGATTTAGAATGTTGCATTTCATCTTACAGTTAATCTCAACGTCATATCATGACCAATAATGAAAATGGTTGAATTTGTTGCTTTTTGGCTACATCATTTCTGCTATATTTTAAATTTCCCACTTACTAAAAAGGTCTAGAGTTCTTATTTTTCTGTTATAGTTAGTCCTCAGCTCACAGATGAAGGTAAAAGAAAAAGATTTAGAATGTTGCTTTTCATCTTACAGTTAATCTCAACGTCATATCATGACCAATAATTAAAATGGTTGAATTTGTTGCTTTTTGGCTACATCATTTCTGCTATATTTTAAATTTCCCACTTACTAAAAAGGTCTAGAGTTCTTATTTTTCTGTTATAGTTAGTCCTCAGCTCACAGATGAAGGTAAAAGAAAAAGATTTAGAATGTTGCATTTCATCTTACAGTTAATCTCAACGTCATATCATGACCAATAATTAAAATGGTTGAATTTGTTGCTTTTTGGCTACATCATTTCTGCTATATTTTAAATTTCCCACTTACTAAAAAGGTCTAGAGTTCTTATTTTTCTGTTATAGTTTAGTCCTCAGCTCACAGATGAAGGTAAAAGAAAAGATTTAGAATGTTGCATTTCATCTTACAGTTAATCTCAACGTCATATCATGACCAATAATTAAAATGGTTGAATTTGTTGCTTTAGGGCTACATCATTTCTGCTATATTTTAAATTTCCCACTTACTAAAAAGGTCTAGAGTTCTTATTTTTCTGTTATAGTTAGTCCTCAGCTCACAGATGAAGGTAAAAGAAAAAGATTTAGAATGTTGCATTTCATCTTACAGTTAATCTCAACGTCATATCATGACCAATAATTAAAATGGTTGAATTTGTTGCTTTTTGGCTACATCATTTCTGCTATATTTTAAATTTCCCACTTACTAAAAAGGTCTAGAGTTCTTATTTTTCTGTTATACTTAGTCCTCAGCTCACAGATGAAGGTAAAAGAAAAAGATTTAGAATGTTGCATTTTCATCTTACAGTTAATCTCAACGTCATATTATGACCAATAATTAAAATGGTTGAATTTGTTGCTTTTTGGCTACATCATTTCTGCTATATTTTAAATTTCCCACTTACTAAAAAGGTCTAGAGTTCTTATTTTTCTGTTATAGTTAGTCCTCAGCTCACAGATGAAGGTAAAAGAAAAAGATTGAGAATGTTGCATTTCATCTTACAGTTAATCTCAACGTCATATCATGACCAATAATTAAAATGGTTGAATTTGTTGCTTTTTGGCTACATCATTTCTGCTATATTTTAAATTTCCCACTTACTAAAAAGGTCTAGAGTTCTTTTTTTTCTGTTATAGTTAGTCCTCAGCTCACAGATGAAGGTAAAAGAAAAAGATTTAGAATGTTGCATTTCATCTTACAGTTAATCTCAACGTCATATCATGACCAATAATTAAAATGGTTGAATTTGTTGCTTTTTGGCTACATCATTTCTGCTATATTTTAAATTTCCCACTTACTAAAAAGGTCTAGAGTTCTTATTTTTCTGTTATAGTTAGTCCTCAGCTCACAGATGAAGGTAAAAGAAAAAGATTTAGAATGTTGCATTTTCATCTTACAGTTAATCTCAACGTCATATCATGACCAATAATTAAAATGGTTGAATTTGTTGCTTTTTGGCTACATCATTTCTGCTATATTTTAAATTTCCCACTAACTAAAAAGGTCTAGAGTTCGTATTTTTCTGTTATAGTTAGTCCTCAGCTCACAGATGAAGGTAAAAAGAAAAAGATTGAGAATGTTGCATTTCATCTTACAGTTAATCTCAACGTCATATCATGACCAATAATTAAAATGGTTGAATTTGTTACTTTTTGGCTACATCATTTCTGCTATATTTTAAATTTCCCACTTACTAAAAAGGTCTAGAGTTCGTATTTTTCTGTTATAGTTAGTCCTCAGCTCACAGATGAAGGTAAAAGAAAAAGATTTAGAATGTTGCATTTCATCTTACAGTTAATCTCAACGTCATATCATGACCAATAATTAAAATGGTTGAATTTGTTGTTTTTTAACTACATCATTTCTGCTATATTTTAAATTTCCCACTTACTAAAAAGGTCTAGAGTTCTATTTTTCTGTTATAGTTAGTCCTCAGCTCACAGATGAAGGTAAAAGAAAAAGATTTAGAATGTTGCATTTCATCTTACAGTTAATCTCAACGTCATATCATGACCAATAATTAAAATGGTTGAATTTGTTGCTTTTTGGCTACATCATTTTCTGCTATATTTTAAATTTCCCACTTACTAAAAAGGTCTAGAGTTCTTATTTTCTGTTATAGTTAGTCCTCAGCTCACAGATGAAGGTAAAAGAAAAAGATTTAGAATGTTGCATTTTCATCTTACAGTTAATCTCAACGTCATATCATGACCAATAATGAAAATGGTTGAATTTGTTGCTTTTTGGCTACATCATTTCTGCTATATTTTAAATTTCCCACTTACTAAAAAGGTCTAGAGTTCTTATTTTTCTGTTATAGTTAGTCCTCAGCTCACAGATGAAGGTAAAAGAAAAAGATTTAGAATGTTGCATTTTCATCTTACAGTTAATCTCAACGTCATATCATGACCAATAATTAAAATGGTTGAATTTGTTGCTTTTTGGCTACATCATTTCTGCTATATTTTAAATTTCCCACTTACTAAAAGGTCTAGAGTTCTTATTTTTCTGTTATAGTTAGTCCTCAGCTCACAGATGAAGGTAAAGAAAAAGATTTAGAATGTTGCATTTCATCTTACAGTTAATCTCAACGTCATATCATGACCAATAATTAAAATGGTTGAATTTGTTGCTTTTTGGATACATCATTTCTCCTATATTTTAAATTTCCCACTGACTAAAAAGGTCTAGAGTTCTTATTTTTCTGTTATAGTTAGTCCTCAGCTCACAGATGAAGGTAAAAGAAAAGATTTAGAATGTTGCATTTCATCTTACAGTTAATCTCAACGTCATATCATGACCAATAATTAAAATGGTTGAATTTGTTGCTTTTTTAGCTACATCATTTCTGCTATATTTTTAAATTTCCCACTTACTAAAAAGGTCTAGAGTTCTTATTTTTCTGTTATAGTTAGTCCTCAGCTCACAGATGAAGGTAAAAGAAAAGATTTAGAATGTTGCATTTCATCTTACAGTTAATCTCAATGTCATATCATGACCAATAATTAAAATGGTTGAATTTGTTGCTTTTTGGCTACATCATTTCTGCTATATTTTAAATTTCCCACTTACTAAAAAGGTCTAGAGTTCTTATTTTTCTGTTATAGTTAGTCCTCAGCTCACAGATGAAGGTAAAGAAAAAGATTTAGAATGTTGCATTTTCATCTTACAGTTAATCTCAACGTCATATCATGACCAATAATTAAAATGGTTGAATTTGTTGCTTTTTGGATACATCATTTCTGCTATATTTTAAATTTCCCACTTACTAAAAAGGTCTAGAGTTCTTATTTTTCTGTTATAGTTAGTCCTCAGCTCACAGATGAAGGTAAAAGAAAAAGATTTAGAATGTTGCATTTATCTTACAGTTAATCTCAACGTCATATCATGACCAATAATTAAAATGGTTGAATTTGTTGCTTTTTGGCTACATCATTTCTGCTATATTTTAAATTTCCCACTTACTAAAAAGGTCTAGAGTTCTTATTTTTCTGTTATAGTTAGTCCTCAGCTCACAGATGAAGGTAAAAGAAAAGATTTAGAATGTTGCATTTCATCTTACAGTTAATCTCAACGTCATATCATGACCAACAATGAAAATGGTTGAATTTGTTGCTTTTTGGCTACATCATTTCTGCTATATTTTAAATTTCCCACTTACTAAAAAGGTCTAGAGTTCTTATTTTTCTGGATAGTTAGTCCTCAGCTCACAGATGAAGGTAAAAGAAAAAGATTGAGAATGTTGCATTTCATCTTACAGTTAATCTCAACGTCATATCATGACCAATAATTAAAATGGTTGAATTTGTTACTTTTTGGATACATCATTTCTGCTATATTTTAAATTTCCCACTTACTAAAAGGTCTAGAGTTCTTATTTTTCTGTTATAGTTAGTCCTCAGCTCACAGATGAAGGTAAAAGAAAAAGATTTAGAATATTGCATTTCATCTTACAGTTAATCTCAACGTCATATCATGACCAATAATTAAAATGGTTGAATTTGTTACTTTTTGGATACATCATTTCTCCTATATTTTAAATTTCCCACTTACTAAAAAAGGTCTAAAAGTTCTTTTTTTTTCTGCTATAGTTTGTCCTCAGCTCACAGATGAAGGTAAAAGAAAAAGATTTAGAATGTTGCATTTCATCTTACAGTTAATCTCAACGTCATATCATGACCAATAATTAAAATGGTTGAATTTGTTACTTTTTGGCTACATCATTTCTGCTTATATTTTAAATTTCCCACTTACTAAAAAGGTCTAGAGTTCTTATTTTCTGTTATAGTTAGTCCTCAGCTCACAGATGAAGGTAAAAGAAAAAGATTTAGAATGTTGCATTTCATCTTACAGTTAATCTCAACGTCATATCATGACCAATAATTAAAATGGTTGAATTTGTTGCTTTTTGGCTACATCATTTCTGCTATATTTTAAATTTCCCACTGACTAAAAGGTCTACAGTTCTTATTTTTCTGTTATAGTTAGTCCTCAGCTCACAGATGAAGGTAAAAGAAAAAGATTTAGAATGTTGCATTTCATCTTACAGTTAATCTCAACGTCATATCATGACCAATAATTAAAATGGTTGAATTTGTTACTTTTTGGCTACATCATTTCTGCTATATTTTAAATTTCCCACTTACTAAAAAGGTCTAGAGTTCGTATTTTTCTGTTACAGTTAGTCCTCAGCTCACAGATGAAGGTAAAATAAAAAGATTTAGAATGTTGTTTCATCTTACAGTTAATCTCAACGTCATATCATGACCAATAATTAAAATGGTTGAATTTGTTGCTTTTTGGCTACATCATTTCTGCTATATTTTAAATTTCCCACTTACTAAAAAAGGTCTAGAGTTCGTATTTTTCTGTTATAGTTAGTCCTCATCTCACAGATGAAGGTAAAAGAAAAAGATTTAGAATGTTGCATTTCATCTTACAGTTAATCTCAACGTCATATCATGACCAATAATTAAAATGGTTGAATTTGTTACTTTTTGGTTACATCATTTCTGCTATATTTTAAATTTCCCACTTACTAAAAATGTCTAGAGTTCTTATTTTTCTGTTATAGTTAGTCCTCAGCTCACAGATGAAGGTAAAAGAAAAAGATTTAGAATGTTGCATTTCATCTTACAGTTAATCTCAACGTCATATCATGACCAATAATTAAAATGGTTGAATTTGTTGCTTTTTGGCTACATCATTTCTGCTATATTTTAAATTTCCCACTTACTAAAAAGGTCTAGAGTTCTTATTTTTCTGTTATAGTTAGTCCTCAGCTCACAGATGAAGGTAAAAGAAAAAGATTTAGAATGTTGCATTTCATCTTACAGTTAATCTCAACGTCATATCATGACCAATAATTAAAATGGTTGAATTTGTTACTTTTTGGCTACATCATTTCTGCTATATTTTAAATTTCCCACTGACTAAAAAGGTCTAGAGTTCTTATTTTTCTGTTATAGTTAGTCCTCAGCTCACAGATGAAGGTAAAAGATAAAGATTTAGAATGTTGCATTTTCATCTTACAGTTAATCTCAACGTCATATCATGACCAATAATTAAAATGGTTGAATTTGTTGCTTTTTGGATACATCATTTCTGCTATATTTTAAATTTCCACTTACTAAAAAGGTCTAGAGTTCTTTTTTTCTGTTACAGTTAGTCCTCAGCTCACAGATGAAGGTAAAAGAAAAAGATTGAGAATGTTGCATTTCATCTTACAGTTAATCTCAATGTCATATCATGACCAACAATGAAAATGGTTGAATTTGTTGCTTTTTGCTACATCATTTCTGCTATATTTTAAATTTCCCACTTACTAAAAAGGTCTAGAGTTCTTATTTTTCTGTTATAGTTAGTCCTCAGCTCACAGATGAAGGTAAAAGAAAAAGATTTAGAATGTTGCATTTCATCTTACAGTTAATCTCAACGTCATATCATGACCAATAATTAAAATGGTTGAATTTGTTGCGTATTTTTTTGGATACATCATTTCTGCTATATTTTAAATTTCCCACTTACTAAAAAAAGGTCTAGAGTTCTTATTTTTCTGTTATAGTTAGTCCTCAGCTCACAGATGAAGGTAAAAGAAAAAGATTTAGAATGTTGCATTTCATCTTACAGTTAATCTCAACGTCATATTATGACCAATAATTAAAATGGTTGAATTTGTTGCTTTTTTGGCTACATCATTTCTCCTATATTTTAAATTTCCCACTTACTAAAAAGGTCTAGAGTTCTTATTTTTCTGTTATAGTTAGTCCTCAGCTCACAGATGAAGGTAAAAGAAAAGATTTAGAATGTTGCATTTCATCTTACAGTTAATCTCAACGTCATATCATGACCAATAATTAAAATGGTTGAATTTGTTGCTTTTTGGCTACATCATTTCTGCTATATTTTAAATTTCCCACTTACTAAAAAGGTCTAGAGTTCGTATTTTTCTGTTACAGTTAGTCCTCAGCTCACAGATGAAGGTAAAAGAAAAAGATTTAGAATGTTGCATTTCATCTTACAGTTAATCTCAACGTCATATCATGACCAATAATTAAAATGGTTGAATTTGTTGCTTTTTGGCTACATCATTTCTGCTATATTTTAAATTTCCCACTTACTAAAAAGGTCTAGAGTTCTTATTTTTCTGTTATAGTTAGTCCTCAGCTCACAGATGAAGGTAAAAGAAAAAGATTTAGAATGTTGCATTTCATCTGACAGTTAATCTCAACGTCATATTATGACCAATAATTAAAATGGTTGAATTTGTTGCTTTTTGGCTACATCATTTCTGCTATATTTTAAATTTCCCACTTACTAAAAAGGTCTAGAGTTCTTATTTTTCTGTTATAGTTAGTCCTCAGCTCACAGATGAAGGTAAAAGAAAAAGATTTAGAATGTTGCATTTCATCTTACAGTTAATCTCAACGTCATATCATGACCAATAATTAAAATGGTTGAATTTGTTGCTTTTTGGCTACATCATTTCTGCTATATTTTAAATTTCCCACTTACTAAAAAGGTCTAGAGTTCGTATTTTTCTGTTACAGTTAGTCCTCAGCTCACAGATGAAGGTAAAAGAAAAAGATTGAGAATGTTGCATTTCATCTTACAGTTAATCTCAACGTCATATCATGACCAATAATTAAAATGGTTGAATTTGTTGCTTTTTGGCTACATCATTTCTGCTATATTTTAAATTTCCCACTTACTAAAAAGGTCTAGAGTTCTTATTTTTCTGTTATAGTTAGTCCTCAGCTCACAGATGAAGGTAAAAGAAAAAGATTGAGAATGTTGCATTTCATCTTACAGTTAATCTCAACGTCATATCATGACCAATAATTAAAATGGTTGAATTTGTTGCTTTTTGGATACATCATTTCTCCTATATTTTAAATTTCCCACTTACTAAAAAGGTCTAGAGTTCTTATTTTTCTGTTATAGTTAGTCCTCAGCTCACAGATGAAGGTAAAAGAAAAAGATTTAGAATGTTGCATTTCATCTTACAGTTAATCTCAACGTCATATCATGACCAATAATTAAAATGGTTGAATTTGTTGCTTTTTGGCTACATCATTTCTGCTATATTTTAAATTTCCCACTTACTAAAAAGGTCTAGAGTTCTGATTTTTCTGTTATAGTTAGTCCTCAGCTCACAGATGAAGGTAAAAGAAAAAGATTTAGAATGTTGCATTTCATCTT
This sequence comes from Doris montereyensis, assembly GCA_037039925.1. Taxonomy (NCBI): domain Eukaryota; kingdom Metazoa; phylum Mollusca; class Gastropoda; order Nudibranchia; family Dorididae; genus Doris; species Doris montereyensis. Next base: position 72,737 of record JAXRKP010001590.1, on the reverse strand, counting down.
ACAGTTAATCTCAACGTCATATCATGACCAATAATTAAAATGGTTGAATTTGTTGCTTTTTGGCTACATCATTTCTGCTATATTTTAAATTTCCCACTTACTAAAAAGGTCTAGAGTTCGTATTTTTCTGTTATAGTTAGTCCTCAGCTCACAGATGAAGGTAAAAGAAAAAGATTTAGAATGTTGCATTTCATCTTACAGTTAATCTCAACGTCATATCATGACCAATAATTAAAATGGTTGAATTTGTTGCTTTTTGGCTACATCATTTCTGCTATATTTTAAATTTCCCACTTACTAAAAAGGTCTAGAGTTCGTATTTTTCTGTTATAGTTAGTCCTCAGCTCACAGATGAAGGTAAAAGAAAAAGATTTAGAATGTTGCATTTCATCTTACAGTTAATCTCAACGTCATATCATGACCAATAATTAAAATGGTTGAATTTGTTGCTTTTTGGATACATCATTTCTGCTATATTTTAAATTTCCCACTTACTAAAAAGGTCTAGAGTTCTTATTTTTCTGTTATAGTTAGTCCTCAGCTCACAGATGAAGGTAAAAGAAAAAGATTTAGAATGTTGCATTTCATCTTACAGTTAATCTCAACGTCATATCATGACCAATAATTAAAATGGTTGAATTTGTTGCTTTTTGGCTACATCATTTCTGCTATATTTTAAATTTCCCACTTACTAAAAAGGTCTAGAGTTCTTATTTTTCTGTTATAGTTAGTCCTCAGCTCACAGATGAAGGTAAAAGAAAAAGATTTAGAATGTTGCTTTTCATCTTACAGTTAATCTCAACGTCATATCATGACCAATAATTAAAATGGTTGAATTTGTTGTTTTTTGGCTACATCATTTCTGCTATATTTTAAATTTCCCACTTACTAAAAAGGTCTAGAGTTCTTATTTTTCTGTTATAGTTAGTCCTCAGCTCACAGATGAAGGTAAAAAGAAAAAGATTTAGAATGTTGCATTTCATCTTACAGTTAATCTCAACGTCATATCATGACCAATAATTAAAATGGTTGAATTTGTTGCTTTTTGGCTACATCATTTCTGCTATATTTTAAATTTCCCACTTACTAAAAAGGTCTAGAGTTCTTATTTTTCTGTTATAGTTAGTCCTCAGCTCACAGATGAAGGTAAAAGAAAAAGATTGAGAATGTTGCATTTCATCTTACAGTTAATCTCAACGTCATATCATGACCAATAATTAAAATGGTTGAATTTGTTGCTTTTTGGCTACATCATTTCTGCTATATTTTAAATTTCCCACTTACTAAAAAGGTCTAGAGTTCTTATTTTTCTGTTATAGTTAGTCCTCAGCTCACAGATGAAGGTAAAAGAAAAAGATTTAGAATGTTGCATTTCATCTTACAGTTAATCTCAACGTCATATCATGACCAATAATTAAAATGGTTGAATTTGTTGCTTTTTGGATACATCATTTCTGCTATATTTTAAATTTCCCACTTACTAAAAAGGTCTAGAGTTCTTTTTTTCTGTTATAGTTAGTCCTCAGCTCACAGATGAAGGTAAAAGAAAAAGATTTAGAATGTTGCTTTTCATCTTACAGTTAATCTCAACGTCATATCATGACCAATAATTAAAATGGTTGAATTTGTTGCTTTTTGGCTACATCATTTCTGCTATATTTTAAATTTCCCACTTACTAAAAAGGTCTAGAGTTCTTATTTTTCTGTTATAGTTAGTCCTCAGCTCACAGATGAAGGTAAAAGAAAAAGATTTAGAATGTTGCATTTCATCTTACAGTTAATCTCAACGTCATATCATGACCAATAATTAAAATGGTTGAATTTGTTGCTTTTTGGCTACATCATTTCTGCTATATTTTAAATTTCCCACTTACTAAAAAGGTCTAGAGTTCTTATTTTTCTGTTATAGTTAGTCCTCAGCTCACAGATGAAGGTAAAAGAAAAAGATTTAGAATGTTGCATTTCATCTTACAGTTAATCTCAACGTCATATCATGACCAATAATTAAAATGGTTGAATTTGTTGCTTTTTGGCTACATCATTTCTGCTATATTTTAAATTTCCCACTTACTAAAAAGGTCTAGAGTTCTTATTTTTCTGTTATAGTTAGTCCTCAGCTCACAGATGAAGGTAAAAGAAAAAGATTTAGAATGTTGCATTTCATCTTACAGTTAATCTCAACGTCATATCATGACCAATAATTAAAATGGTTGAATTTGTTGCTTTTTGGCTACATCATTTCTGCTATATTTTAAATTTCCCACTTACTAAAAAGGTCTAGAGTTCGTATTTTTCTGTTATAGTTAGTCCTCAGCTCACAGATGAAGGTAAAAGAAAAAGATTTAGAATGTTGCATTTCATCTTACAGTTAATCTCAACGTCATATCATGACCAATAATTAAAATGGTTGAATTTGTTGCTTTTTGGATACATCATTTCTCTATATTTTAAATTTCCCACTTACTAAAAAGGTCTAGAGTTCGTTTTTTCTGTTATAGTTAGTCCTCAGCTCACAGATGAAGGTAAAAGAAAAAGATTTAGAATGTTGCATTTCATCTTACAGTTAATCTCAACGTCATATCATGACCAATAATTAAAATGGTTGAATTTGTTACTTTTTGGATACATCATTTCTGCTATATTTTAAATTTCCCACTTACTAAAAAGGTCTAGAGTTCTTATTTTTCTGTTATAGTTAGTCCTCAGCTCACAGATGAAGGTAAAAGAAAAAGATTTAGAATGTTGCATTTCATCTTACAGTTAATCTCAACGTCATATCATGACCAATAATTAAAATGGTTGAATTTGTTGCTTTTTGGCTACATCATTTCTGCTATATTTTAAATTTCCCACTTACTAAAAAGGTCTAGAGTTCGTATTTTTCTGTTATAGTTAGTCCTCAGCTCACAGATGAAGGTAAAAGAAAAAGATTGAGAATGTTGCATTTCATCTTACAGTTAATCTCAACGTCATATCATGACCAATAATTAAAATGGTTGAATTTGTTGCTTTTTGGCTACATCATTTCTGCTATATTTTAAATTTCCCACTTACTAAAAAGGTCTAGAGTTCTTATTTTTCTGTTATAGTTAGTCCTCAGCTCACAGATGAAGGTAAAAGAAAAAGATTTAGAATGTTGCATTTCATCTTACAGTTAATCTCAACGTCATATCATGACCAATAATTAAAATGGTTGAATTTGTTGCTTTTTGGCTACATCATTTCTGCTATATTTTAAATTTCCCACTTACTAAAAAGGTCTAGAGTTCGTATTTTTCTGTTATAGTTAGTCCTCAGCTCACAGATGAAGGTAAAAGAAAAAGATTTAGAATGTTGCATTTTCATCTTACAGTTAATCTCAACGTCATATCATGACCAATAATTAAAATGGTTGAATTTGTTGCTTTTTGGCTACATCATTTCTGCTATATTTTAAATTTCCCACTTACTAAAAAGGTCTAGAGTTCTTATTTTTCTGTTATAGTTAGTCCTCAGCTCACAGATGAAGGTAAAAAGAAAAAGATTTAGAATGTTGCATTTCATCTTACAGTTAATCTCAACGTCATATCATGACCAATAATTAAAATGGTTGAATTTGTTACTTTTTGGATACATCATTTCTGCTATATTTTAAATTTCCCACTTACTAAAAAGGTCTAGAGTTCTTATTTTTCTGTTATAGTTAGTCCTCAGCTCACAGATGAAGGTAAAAGAAAAAGATTTAGAATGTTGCATTTCATCTTACAGTTAATCTCAACGTCATATCATGACCAATAATTAAAATGGTTGAATTTGTTGCTTTTTGGCTACATCATTTCTGCTATATTTTAAATTTCCCACTTACTAAAAAGGTCTAGAGTTCTTATTTTCTGTTATAGTTAGTCCTCAGCTCACAGATGAAGGTAAAAGAAAAAGATTGAGAATGTTGCATTTCATCTTACAGTTAATCTCAACGTCATATCATGACCAATAATTAAAATGGTTGAATTTGTTACTTTTTGGCTACATCATTTCTGCTATATTTTAAATTTCCCACTTACTAAAAAGGTCTAGAGTTCTTATTTTTCTGTTATAGTTAGTCCTCAGCTCACAGATGAAGGTAAAAGAAAAATTTAGAATGTTGCATTTCATCTTACAGTTAATCTCAACGTCATATCATGACCAATAATTAAAATGGTTGAATTTGTTGCTTTTTGGATACATCATTTCTGCTATATTTTAAATTTCCCACTTACTAAAAAGGTCTAGAGTTCTTTTTATTTTTCTGTTATAGTTAGTCCTAAGCTCACAGATGATGGTAAAAGAAAAAGATTTAGAATGTTGCATTTCATCTTACAGTTAATCTCAACGTCATATCATGACCAATAATTAAAATGGTTGAATTTGTTGCTTTTTGGCTACATCATTTCTGCTATATTTTAAATTTCCCACTTACTAAAAAGGTCTAGAGTTCTTATTTTTCTGTTATAGTTAGTCCTCAGCTCACAGATGAAGGTAAAAGAAAAAGATTTAGAATGTTGCATTTTCATCTTACAGTTAATCTCAACGTCATATCATGACCAATAATTAAAATGGTTGAATTTGTTGCTTTTTGGCTACATCATTTCTGCTATATTTTAAATTTCCCACTTACTAAAAAGGTCTAGAGTTCTTATTTTTCTGTTATAGTTAGTCCTCAGCTCACAGATGAAGGGTAAAAGAAAAAGATTTAGAATGTTGCATTTCATCTTACAGTTAATCTCAACGTCATATCATGACCAATAATTAAAATGGTTGAATTTGTTACTTTTTGGATACATCATTTCTGCTATATTTTAAATTTCCCACTTACTAAAAAGGTCTAGAGTTCTTATTTTTCTGTTATAGTTAGTCCTCAGCTCACAGATGAAGGTAAAAGAAAAAGATTTAGAATGTTGCATTTCATCTTACAGTTAATCTCAACGTCATATCATGACCAATAATTAAAATGGTTGAATTTGTTGCTTTTTGGCTACATCATTTCTGCTATATTTTAAATTTCCCACTTACTAAAAAGGTCTAGAGTTCTTATTTTTCTGTTATAGTTAGTCCTCAGCTCACAGATGAAGGTAAAAGAAAAAGATTTAGAATGTTGCATTTCATCTTACAGTTAATCTCAACGTCATATCATGACCAATAATTAAAATGGTTGAATTTGTTGCTTTTTGGCTACATCATTTCTGCTATATTTTAAATTTCCCACTTACTAAAAAGGTCTAGAGTTCTTATTTTCTCTGTTATAGTTAGTCCTCAGCTCACAGATGAAGGTAAAAGAAAAAGATTTAGAATGTTGCATTTCATCTTACAGTTAATCTCAACGTCATATCATGACCAATAATTAAAATGGTTGAATTTGTTGCTTTTTGGCTACATCATTTCTGCTATATTTTAAATTTCCCACTTACTAAAAAGGTCTAGAGTTCTTATTTTTCTGTTATAGTTAGTCCTCAGCTCACAGATGAAGGTAAAAGAAAAAGATTTAGAATGTTGCATTTCATCTTACAGTTAATCTCAACGTCATATCATGACCAATAATTAAAATGGTTGAATTTGTTGCTTTTTGGCTACATCATTTCTGCTATATTTTAAATTTCCCACTTACTAAAAAGGTCTAGAGTTCGTATTTTTCTGTTATAGTTAGTCCTCAGCTCACAGATGAAGGTAAAAGAAAAAGATTTAGAATGTTGCATTTCATCTTACAGTTAATCTCAACGTCATATCATGACCAATAATTAAAATGGTTGAATTTGTTACTTTTTGGATACATCATTTCTGCTATATTTTAAATTTCCCACTTACTAAAAAGGTCTAGAGTTCTTATTTTTCTGTTATAGTTAGTCCTCAGCTCACAGATGAAGGTAAAAGAAAAAGATTTAGAATGTTGCATTTCATCTTACAGTTAATCTCAACGTCATATCATGACCAATAATTAAAATGGTTGAATTTGTTGCTTTTTGGCTACATCATTTCTGCTATATTTTAAATTTCCCACTTACTAAAAAGGTCTAGAGTTCTTATTTTTCTGTTATAGTTAGTCCTCAGCTCACAGATGAAGGTAAAAGAAAAAGATTTAGAATGTTGCATTTCATCTTACAGTTAATCTCAACGTCATATCATGACCAATAATTAAAATGGTTGAATTTGTTACTTTTTGGATACATCATTTCTGCTATATTTTAAATTTCCCACTTACTAAAAAGGTCTAGAGTTCTTATTTTTCTGTTATAGTTAGTCCTCAGCTCACAGATGAAGGTAAAAGAAAAAGATTTAGAATGTTGCTTTTCATCTTACAGTTAATCTCAACGTCATATCATGACCAATAATTAAAATGGTTGAATTTGTTGCTTTTTGGCTACATCATTTCTGCTATATTTTAAATTTCCCACTTACTAAAAAGGTCTAGAGTTCTTATTTTTCTGTTATAGTTAGTCCTCAGCTCACAGATGAAGGTAAAAGAAAAAGATTTAGAATGTTGCATTTCATCTTACAGTTAATCTCAACGTCATATCATGACCAATAATTAAAATGGTTGAATTTGTTGCTTTTTGGCTACATCATTTCTGCTATATTTTAAATTTCCCACTTACTAAAAAGGTCTAGAGTTCTTATTTTTCTGTTATAGTTAGTCCTCAGCTCACAGATGAAGGTAAAAGAAAAAGATTTAGAATGTTGCATTTCATCTTACAGTTAATCTCAACGTCATATCATGACCAATAATTAAAATGGTTGAATTTGTTGCTTTTTGGATACATCATTTCTGCTATATTTTAAATTTCCCACTTACTAAAAAGGTCTAGAGTTCTTATTTTTCTGTTATAGTTAGTCCTCAGCTCACAGATGAAGGTAAAAGAAAAAGATTTAGAATGTTGCATTTTCATCTTACAGTTAATCTCAACGTCATATCATGACCAATAATTAAAATGGTTGAATTTGTTGCTTTTTGGCTACATCATTTCTGCTATATTTTAAATTTCCCACTTACTAAAAAGGTCTAGAGTTCTTATTTTTCTGTTATAGTTAGTCCTCAGCTCACAGATGAAGGTAAAAGAAAAAGATTTAGAATGTTGCATTTCATCTTACAGTTAATCTCAACGTCATATATCATGACCAATAATTAAAATGGTTGAATTTGTTGCTTTTTGGCTACATCATTTCTGCTATATTTTAAATTTCCCACTTACTAAAAAGGTCTAGAGTTCTTATTTTCTGTTATAGTTAGTCCTCAGCTCACAGATGAAGGTAAAAGAAAAAGATTTAGAATGTTGCATTTCATCTTACAGTTAATCTCAACGTCATATCATGACCAATAATTAAAAATGGTTGAATTTTTGTTGCTTTTTGGCTACATAATTTCTGAATTTGTTGCTATATTTTTTAAATTTCCCACTTACTAAAAAGGTCTAGAGTTCGTATTTTTCTGTTATAGTTAGTCCTCAGCTCACAGATGAAGGTAAAAGAAAAAGATTAGAATGTTGCATTTCATCTTACAGTTAATCTCAACGTCATATCATGACCAATAATTAAAATGGTTGAATTTGTTGCTTTTTGGCTACATCATTTCTGCTATATTTTAAATTTCCCACTTACTAAAAAGGTCTAGAGTTCTTATTTTTCTGTTATAGTTAGTCCTCAGCTCACAGATGAAGGTAAAAGATAAAGATTTAGAATGTTGCTTTTCATCTTACAGTTAATCTCAACGTCATATCATGACCAATAATTAAAATGGTTGAATTTGTTGCTTTTTGGCTACATCATTTCTGCTATATTTTAAATTTCCCACTTACTAAAAAGGTCTAGAGTTCTTATTTTTCTGTTATAGTTAGTCCTCAGCTCACAGATGAAGGTAAAAGAAAAAGATTTAGAATGTTGCATTTCATCTTACAGTTAATCTCAACGTCATATCATGACCAATAATTAAAATGGTTGAATTTGTTGCTTTTTGGCTACATCATTTCTGCTATATTTTAAATTTCCCACTTACTAAAAAGGTCTAGAGTTCTTATTTTTCTGTTATAGTTAGTCCTCAGCTCACAGATGAAGGTAAAAGAAAAAGATTTAGAATGTTGCATTTCATCTTACAGTTAATCTCAACGTCATATCATGACCAATAATTAAAATGGTTGAATTTGTTGCTTTTTGGCTACATCATTTCTGCTATATTTTAAATTTCCCACTTACTAAAAAGGTCTAGAGTTCTTATTTTTCTGTTATAGTTAGTCCTCAGCTCACAGATGAAGGTAAAAGAAAAAGATTTAGAATGTTGCATTTCATCTTACAGTTAATCTCAACGTCATATCATGACCAATAATTAAAATGGTTGAATTTGTTGCTTTTTGGCTACATCATTTCTGCTATATTTTAAATTTCCCACTTACTAAAAAGGTCTAGAGTTCTTATTTTTCTGTTATAGTTAGTCCTCAGCTCACAGATGAAAGGTAAAAGAAAAAGATTTAGAATGTTGCATTTCATCTTACAGTTAATCTCAACGTCATATCATGACCAATAATTAAAATGGTTGAATTTGTTGCTTTTTGGCTACATCATTTCTGCTATATTTTAAATTTCCCACTTACTAAAAAGGTCTAGAGTTCTTATTTTTCTGTTATAGTTAGTCCTCAGCTCACAGATGAAGGTAAAAGAAAAAGATTTAGAATGTTGCATTTCATCTTACAGTTAATCTCAACGTCATATCATGACCAATAATTAAAATGGTTGAATTTGTTACTTTTTGGATACATCATTTCTGCTATATTTTAAATTTCCCACTTACTAAAAAGGTCTAGAGTTCTTATTTTTCTGTTATAGTTTGTCCTCAGCTCACAGATGAAGGTAAAAGAAAAAGATTTAGAATGTTGCATTTCATCTTACAGTTAATCTCAACGTCATATCATGACCAATAATTAAAATGGTTGAATTTGTTACTTTTTGGATACATCATTTCTGCTATATTTTAAATTTCCCACTTACTAAAAAGGTCTAGAGTTCTTATTTTTCTGTTATAGTTAGTCCTCAGCTCACAGATGAAGGTAAAAGAAAAGATTTAGAATGTTGCATTTCATCTTACAGTTAATCTCAACGTCATATCATGACCAATAATTAAAATGGTTGAATTTGTTGCTTTTTGGCTACATCATTTCTGCTATATTTTAAATTTCCCACTTACTAAAAAGGTCTAGAGTTCTTATTTTTCTGTTATAGTTAGTCCTCAGCTCACAGATGAAGGTAAAAGATAAAGATTTAGAATGTTGCTTTTCATCTTACAGTTAATCTCAACGTCATATCATGACCAATAATTAAAATGGTTGAATTTGTTGCTTTTTGGCTACATCATTTCTGCTATATTTTAAATTTCCCACTTACTAAAAAAGGTCTAGAGTTCGTATTTTTCTGTTATAGTTAGTCCTCAGCTCACAGATGAAGGTAAAAGAAAAAGATTTAGAATGTTGCATTTCATCTTACAGTTAATCTCAACGTCATATCATGACCAATAATTAAAATGGTTGAATTTGTTGCTTTTTGGCTACATCATTTCTGCTATATTTTAAATTTCCCACTTACTAAAAAGGTCTAGAGTTCTTATTTTTCTGTTATAGTTAGTCCTCAGCTCACAGATGAAGGTAAAAGAAAAAGATTTAGAATGTTGCATTTCATCTTACAGTTAATCTCAACGTCATATCATGACCAATAATTAAAATGGTTGAATTTGTTACTTTTTGGATACATCATTTCTGCTATATTTTAAATTTCCCACTTACTAAAAAAGTCTACAGTTCTTATTTTTCTGTTATAGTTAGTCCTCAGCTCACAGATGAAGGTAAAAGAAAAAGATTTAGAATGTTGCATTTCATCTTACAGTTAATCTCAACGTCATATCATGACCAATAATTAAAATGGTTGAATTTGTTGCTTTTTGGCTACATCATTTCTGCTATATTTTAAATTTCCCACTTACTAAAAAGGTCTAGAGTTCGTAATTTTCTGTTACAGTTAGTCCTCAGCTCACAGATGAAGGTAAAAGAAAAAGATTGAGAATGTTGCATTTCATCTTACAGTTAATCTCAACGTCATATCATGACCAATAATTAAAATGGTTGAATTTGTTACTTTTTGGCTACATCATTTCTGCTATATTTTAAATTTCCCACTTACTAAAAAGATCTAGAGTTCTTATTTTTCTGTTATAGTTAGTCCTCAGCTCACAGATGAAGGTAAAAGAAAAGATTTAGAATGTTGCTTTTCATCTTACAGTTAATCTCAACGTCATATCATGACCAATAATTAAAATGGTTGAATTTGTTGCTTTTTGGCTACATCATTTCTGCTATATTTTAAATTTCCCACTTACTAAAAAGGTCTAGAGTTCTTATTTTTCTGTTATAGTTAGTCCTCAGCTCACAGATGAAGGTAAAAGAAAAAGATTTAGAATGTTGCATTTCATCTTACAGTTAATCTCAACGTCATATCATGACCAATAATTAAAATGGTTGAATTTGTTGCTTTTTGGCTACATCATTTCTGCTATATTTTAAATTTCCCACTTACTAAAAAGGTCTAGAGTTCTTATTTTTCTGTTATAGTTAGTCCTCAGCTCACAGATGAAGGTAAAAGAAAAAGATTTAGAATGTTGCATTTCATCTTACAGTTAATCTCAACGTCATATCATGACCAATAATTAAAATGGTTGAATTTGTTGCTTTTTGGCTACATCATTTCTGCTATATTTTAAATTTCCCACTTACTAAAAAGGTCTAGAGTTCTTATTTTTCTGTTATAGTTAGTCCTCAGCTCACAGATGAAGGTAAAAGAAAAAGATTTAGAATGTTGCATTTCATCTTACAGTTAATCTCAACGTCATATCATGACCAATAATTAAAATGGTTGAATTTGTTACTTTTTGGATACATCATTTCTGCTATATTTTAAATTTCCCACTTACTAAAAAGGTCTAGAGTTCTTATTTTTCTGTTATAGTTAGTCCTCAGCTCACAGATGAAGGTAAAAGAAAAGATTTAGAATGTTGCATTTCATCTTACAGTTAATCTCAACGTCATATCATGACCAATAATTAAAATGGTTGAATTTGTTGCTTTTTGGCTACATCATTTCTGCTATATTTTAAATTTCCCACTTACTAAAAAGGTCTAGAGTTCTTATTTTTCTGTTATAGTTAGTCCTCAGCTCACAGATGAAGGTAAAAGAAAAAGATTTAGAATGTTGCATTTCATCTTACAGTTAATCTCAACGTCATATCATGACCAATAATTAAAATGGTTGAATTTGTTGCTTTTTGGCTACATCATTTCTGCTATATTTTAAATTTCCCACTTACTAAAAAGGTCTAGAGTTCGTATTTTTCTGTTATAGTTAGTCCTCAGCTCACAGATGAAGGTAAAAGAAAAAGATTTAGAATGTTGCATTTCATCTTACAGTTAATCTCAACGTCATATCATGACCAATAATTAAAATGGTTGAATTTGTTACTTTTTGGATACATCATTTCTGCTATATTTTAAATTTCCCACTTACTAAAAAGGTCTAGAGTTCTTATTTTTCTGTTATAGTTAGTCCTCAGCTCACAGATGAAGGTAAAAGAAAAAGATTTAGAATGTTGCATTTCATCTTACAGTTAATCTCAACGTCATATCATGACCAATAATTAAAATGGTTGAATTTGTTGCTTTTTGGCTACATCATTTCTGCTATATTTTAAATTTCCCACTTACTAAAAAGGTCTAGAGTTCTTATTTTTCTGTTATAGTTAGTCCTCAGCTCACAGATGAAGGTAAAAGAAAAAGATTTAGAATGTTGCATTTCATCTTACAGTTAATCTCAACGTCATATCATGACCAATAATTAAAATGGTTGAATTTGTTGCTTTTTGGCTACATCATTTCTGCTATATTTTAAATTTCCCACTTACTAAAAAGGTCTAGAGTTCGTATTTTTCTGTTATAGTTAGTCCTCAGCTCACAGATGAAGGTAAAAGAAAAAGATTTAGAATGTTGCATTTCATCTTACAGTTAATCTCAACGTCATATCATGACCAATAATTAAAATGGTTGAATTTGTTACTTTTTGGATACATCATTTCTGCTATATTTTAAATTTCCCACTTACTAAAAAGATCTAGAGTTCTTATTTTTCTGTTATAGTTAGTCCTCAGCTCACAGATGAAGGTAAAAGAAAAAGATTTAGAATGTTGCATTTCATCTTACAGTTAATCTCAACGTCATATCATGACCAATAATTAAAATGGTTGAATTTGTTGCTTTTTGGCTACATCATTTCTGCTATATTTTAAATTTCCCACTTACTAAAAAGGTCTAGAGTTCGTATTTTTCTGTTACAGTTAGTCCTCAGCTCACAGATGAAGGTAAAAGAAAAAGATTTAGAATGTTGCATTTCATCTTACAGTTAATCTCAACGTCATATCATGACCAATAATTAAAATGGTTGAATTTGTTGCTTTTTGGCTACATCATTTCTGCTATATTTTAAATTTCCCACTTACTAAAAAGGTCTAGAGTTCTTATTTTTCTGTTATAGTTAGTCCTCAGCTCACAGATGAAGGTAAAAGAAAAAGATTTAGAATGTTGCATTTCATCTTACAGTTAATCTCAACGTCATATCATGACCAATAATTAAAATGGTTGAATTTGTTACTTTTTGGATACATCATTTCTGCTATATTTTAAATTTCCCACTTACTAAAAAGGTCTAGAGTTCTTATTTTTCTGTTATAGTTAGTCCTCAGCTCACAGATGAAGGTAAAAGAAAAGATTTAGAATGTTGCTTTTCATCTTACAGTTAATCTCAACGTCATATCATGACCAATAATTAAAATGGTTGAATTTGTTGCTTTTTGGCTACATCATTTCTGCTATATTTTAAATTTCCCACTTACTAAAAAGGTCTAGAGTTCGTATTTTTCTGTTATAGTTAGTCCTCAGCTCACAGATGAAGGTAAAAGAAAAAGATTTAGAATGTTGCATTTCATCTTACAGTTAATCTCAACGTCATATCATGACCAATAATTAAAATGGTTGAATTTGTTGCTTTTTGGCTACATCATTTCTGCTATATTTTAAATTTCCCACTTACTAAAAAGGTCTAGAGTTCTTATTTTTCTGTTATAGTTAGTCCTCAGCTCACAGATGAAGGTAAAAGAAAAAGATTTAGAATGTTGCATTTCATCTTACAGTTAATCTCAACGTCATATCATGACCAATAATTAAAATGGTTGAATTTGTTACTTTTTGGATACATCATTTCTGCTATATTTTAAATTTCCCACTTACTAAAAAGGTCTAGAGTTCTTATTTTTCTGTTATAGTTAGTCCTCAGCTCACAGATGAAGGTAAAAGAAAAAGATTTAGAATGTTGCATTTTCATCTTACAGTTAATCTCAACGTCATATCATGACCAATAATTAAAATGGTTGAATTTGTTGCTTTTTGGCTACATCATTTCTGCTATATTTTAAATTTCCCACTTACTAAAAAGGTCTAGAGTTCTTATTTTTCTGTTATAGTTAGTCCTCAGCTCACAGATGAAGGTAAAAGAAAAAGATTTAGAATGTTGCTTTTCATCTGACAGTTAATCTCAACGTCATATCATGACCAATAATTAAAATGGTTGAATTTGTTGCTTTTTGGCTACATCATTTCTGCTATATTTTAAATTTCCCACTTACTAAAAAGGTCTAGAGTTCTTATTTTTCTGTTATAGTTAGTCCTCAGCTCACAGATGAAGGTAAAAGAAAAAGATTTAGAATGTTGCATTTCATCTTACAGTTAATCTCAACGTCATATCATGACCAATAATTAAAATGGTTGAATTTGTTGCTTTTTGGCTACATCATTTCTGCTATATTTTAAATTTCCCACTTACTAAAAAGGTCTAGAGTTCGTAATTTTCTGTTATAGTTAGTCCTCAGCTCACAGATGAAGGTAAAAGAAAAAGATTTAGAATGTTGCATTTCATCTTACAGTTAATCTCAACGTCATATCATGACCAATAATTAAAATGGTTGAATTTGTTGCTTTTTGGCTACATCATTTCTGCTATATTTTAAATTTCCCACTTACTAAAAAGGTCTAGAGTTCTTATTTTTCTGTTATAGTTAGTCCTCAGCTCACAGATGAAGGTAAAAGAAAAAGATTTAGAATGTTGCATTTCATCTTACAGTTAATCTCAACGTCATATCATGACCAATAATTAAAATGGTTGAATTTGTTGCTTTTTGGCTACATCATTTCTGCTATATTTTAAATTTCCCACTTACTAAAAAGGTCTAGAGTTCTTATTTTTCTGTTATAGTTAGTCCTCAGCTCACAGATGAAGGTAAAAGAAAAAGATTTAGAATGTTGCATTTCATCTTACAGTTAATCTCAACGTCATATCATGACCAATAATTAAAATGGTTGAATTTGTTGCTTTTTGGCTACATCATTTCTGCTATATTTTAAATTTCCCACTTACTAAAAAGGTCTAGAGTTCTTATTTTTCTGTTATAGTTAGTCCTCAGCTCACAGATGAAGGTAAAAGAAAAAGATTTAGAATGTTGCATTTCATCTTACAGTTAATCTCAACGTCATATCATGACCAATAATTAAAATGGTTGAATTTGTTGCTTTTTGGCTACATCATTTCTGCTATATTTTAAATTTCCCACTTACTAAAAAGGTCTAGAGTTCTTATTTTTCTGTTATAGTTAGTCCTCAGCTCACAGATGAAGGTAAAAGAAAAAGATTTAGAATGTTGCATTTCATCTTACAGTTAATCTCAACGTCATATCATGACCAATAATTAAAATGGTTGAATTTGTTGCTTTTTGGATACATCATTTCTGCTATATTTTAAATTTCCCACTTACTAAAAAGGTCTAGAGTTCTTATTTTTCTGTTATAGTTAGTCCTCAGCTCACAGATGAAGGTAAAAAAGAAAAAGATTTAGAATGTTGCATTTCATCTTACAGTTAATCTCAACGTCATATCATGACCAATAATTAAAATGGTTGAATTTGTTGCTTTTTGGATACATCATTTCTGCTATATTTTAAATTTCCCACTTACTAAAAAGGTCTAGAGTTCTTATTTTTCTGTTATAGTTAGTCCTCAGCTCACAGATGAAGGTAAAAGAAAAAGATTTAGAATGTTGCATTTCATCTTACAGTTAATCTCAACGTCATATCATGACCAATAATTAAAATGGTTGAATTTGTTGCTTTTTGGCTACATCATTTCTGCTATATTTTAAATTTCCCACTTACTAAAAAGGTCTAGAGTTCTTATTTTTCTGTTATAGTTAGTCCTCAGCTCACAGATGAAGGTAAAAGAAAAAGATTTAGAATGTTGCATTTCATCTTACAGTTAATCTCAACGTCATATCATGACCAATAATTAAAATGGTTGAATTTGTTGCTTTTTGGCTACATCATTTCTGCTATATTTTAAATTTCCCACTTACTAAAAAGATCTAGAGTTCTTATTTTTCTGTTATAGTTAGTCCTCAGCTCACAGATGAAGGTAAAAGAAAAAGATTTAGAATGTTGCATTTCATCTTACAGTTAATTTTCATGACCAATAATTAAAATGGTTGAATTTGTTGCCTTTTGGCTACATCTAATTTCCCACTTACTAATTTCTGCTATATTTTAAAGGTCTAGAAGTTCGTATTTTTCTGTTATAGTTAGTTCCTCAAACAGATGAAGGTAAAAGAAAAAGATTTAGAATGTTGCATTTTCATCTTACAGTTAATCTCAACGTCATATCATGACCAATAATTAAAATGGTTGAATTTGTTGCTTTTTGGCTACATCATTTCTGCTATATTTTAAATTTCCCACTTACTAAAAAGGTCTAGAGTTCTTATTTTTCTGTTATAGTTAGTCCTCAGCTCACAGATGAAGGTAAAAGAAAAAGATTTAGAATGTTGCATTTCATCTTACAGTTAATCTCAACGTCATATCATGACCAATAATTAAAATGGTTGAATTTGTTGCTTTTTGGCTACATCATTTCTGCTATATTTTAAATTTCCCACTTACTAAAAAGGTCTAGAGTTCTTATTTTTCTGTTATAGTTAGTCCTCAGCTCACAGATGAAGGTAAAAGAAAAAGATTTAGAATGTTGCATTTCATCTTACAGTTAATCTCAACGTCATATCATGACCAATAATTAAAATGGTGAATTTGTTGCTTTTTGGCTACATCATTTCTGCTATATTTTAAATTTCCCACTTACTAAAAGGTCTAGAGTTCTTATTTTTCTGTTATAGTTAGTCCTCAGCTCACAGATGAAGGTAAAAGATAAAGATTTAGAATGTTGCATTTCATCTTACAGTTAATCTCAACGTCATATCATGACCAATAATTAAAATGGTTGAATTTGTTGCTTTTTGGCTACATCATTTCTGCTATATTTTAAATTTCCCACTTACTAAAAAGGTCTAGAGTTCTTATTTTTCTGTTATAGTTAGTCCTCAGCTCACAGATGAAGGTAAAAGAAAAAGATTTAGAATGTTGCATTTCATCTTACAGTTAATCTCAACGTCATATCATGACCAATAATTAAAATGGTTGAATTTGTTGCTTTTTGGCTACATCATTTCTGCTATATTTTAAATTTCCCACTTACTAAAAAGGTCTAGAGTTCTTATTTTTCTGTTATAGTTAGTCCTCAGCTCACAGATGAAGGTAAAAGAAAAGATTTAGAATGTTGCATTTCATCTTACAGTTAATCTCAACGTCATATCATGACCAATAATTAAAATGGTTGAATTTGTTGCTTTTTGGCTACATCATTTCTGCTATATTTAAATTTCCCACTTACTAAAAAGGTCTAGAGTTCTTATTTTTCTGTTATAGTTAGTCCTCAGCTCACAGATGAAGGTAAAAGAAAAAGATTTAGAATGTTGCATTTCATCTTACAGTTAATCTCAACGTCATATCATGACCAATAATTAAAATGGTTGAATTTGTTGCTTTTTGGCTACATCATTTCTGCTATATTTTAAATTTCCCACTTACTAAAAAGGTCTAGAGTTCTTATTTTTCTGTTATAGTTAGTCCTCAGCTCACAGATGAAGGTAAAAGATAAATATTTAGAATGTTGCTTTTCATTTTACTGTTAATCTCAACGTCATATCATGACCAATAATTAAAATGGTTGAATTTGTTGCTTTTTGGTTACATCATTTCTGCTATATTTTAAATTTCCCACTTACTAAAAAGGTCTAGAGTTCTTTTTTTCTGTTATAGATAGTCCTCAGCTCACAGATGAAGGTAAAAGAAAAGATTTAGAATGTTGCATTTCATCTTACAGTTAATCTCAATGTCATATCATGACCAACAATGAAAATGGTTGAATTTGTTGCTTTTTAGCTACATCATTTCTGCTATATTTTAAATTTCCCACTTACTAAAAAGGTCTAGAGTTCTTATTTTTCTGTTATAGTTAGTCCTCAGCTCACAGATGAAGGTAAAAGAAAAAGATTTAGAATGTTGCATTTTCATCTTACAGTTAATCTCAACGTCATATCATGACCAATAATTAAAATGGTTGAATTTGTTGCTTTTTGGCTACATTATTTCTGCTATATTTTAAATTTCCCACTTACTAAAAAGGTCTAGAGTTCTTATTTTTCTGTTATAGTTAGTCCTCAGCTCACAGATGAAGGTAAAAGAAAAAGATTTAGAATGTTGCATTTCATCTTACAGTTAATCTCAACGTCATATCATGACCAATAATTAAAATGGTTGAATTTGTTACTTTTTGGATACATCATTTCTGCTATATTTTAAATTTCCCACTTACTAAAAAAGAGTTCTACAGCTCTTATTTTTCTGTTATAGTTAGTCCTCAGCTCACAGATGAAGGTAAAAGAAAAAGATTTAGAATGTTGCATTTCATCTTACAGTTAATCTCTCAACGTCATATCATGACCAATAATTAAAATGGTTGAATTTGTTGCTTTTTGGCTACATCATTTCTGCTATATTTTAAATTTCCCACTTACTAAAAAGGTCTAGAGTTCTTATTTTTCTGTTATAGTTAGTCCTCAGCTCACAGATGAAGGTAAAAGAAAAAGATTTAGAATGTTGCATTTCATCTTACAGTTAATCTCAACGTCATATCATGACCAATAATTAAAATGGTTGAATTTGTCACTTTTTTGGCTACATCATTTCTGCTATATTTTAAATTTCCCACTTACTAAAAAAGGTCTAGAGTTCGTATTTTTCTGTTATAGTTAGTCCTCAGCTCACAGATGAAGGTAAAAGAAAAAGATTTAGAATGTTGCATTTCATCTTACAGTTAATCTCAACGTCATATCATGACCAATAATTAAAATGGTTGAATTTGTTGCTTTTTGGCTACATCATTTCTGCTATATTTTAAATTTCCCACTTACTAAAAAGGTCTAGAGTTCTTATTTTTCTGTTATAGTTAGTCCTCAGCTCACAGATGAAGGTAAAAGATAAAGATTTAGAATGTTGCATTTCATCTTACAGTTAATCTCAACGTCATATCATGACCAATAATTAAAATGGTTGAATTTGTTGCTTTTTGGTTACATCATTTCTGCTATATTTTAAATTTCCCACTTACTAAAAAGGTCTAGAGTTCTTTTTTTCTGTTATAGTTAGTCCTCAGCTCACAGATGAAGGTAAAAGAAAAAGATTTAGAATGTTGCATTTCATCTTACAGTTAATCTCAACGTCATATCATGACCAATAATTAAAATGGTTGAATTTGTTGCTTTTTGGATACATCATTTCTGCTATATTTTAAATTTCCCACTTACTAAAAAGGTCTAGAGTTCTTATTTTTCTGTTATAGTTAGTCCTCAGCTCACAGATGAAGGTAAAAGAAAAAGATTTAGAATGTTGCATTTCATCTTACAGTTAATCTCAACGTCATATCATGACCAATAATTAAAATGGTTGAATTTGTTGCTTTTTGGCTACATCATTTCTGCTATATTTTAAATTTCCCACTTACTAAAAAGGTCTAGAGTTCTTATTTTTCTGTTATAGTTAGTCCTCAGCTCACAGATGAAGGTAAAAGAAAAGATTTAGAATGTTGCATTTCATCTTACAGTTAATCTCAACGTCATATCATGACCAATAATTAAAATGGTTGAATTTGTTGCTTTTTGGCTACATCATTTCTGCTATATTTTAAATTTCCCACTTACTAAAAAGGTCTAGAGTTCTTATTTTTCTGTTATAGTTAGTCCTCAGCTCACAGATGAAGGTAAAAGAAAAAAGATTTAGAATGTTGCATTTCATCTTACAGTTAATCTCAACGTCATATCATGACCAATAATTAAAATGGTTGAATTTGTTGCTTTTTGGCTACATCATTTCTGCTATATTTTAAATTTCCCACTTACTAAAAAGGTCTAGAGTTCTTATTTTTCTGTTATAGTTAGTCCTCAGCTCACAGATGAAGGTAAAAGAAAAAGATTTAGAATGTTGCATTTCATCTTACAGTTAATCTCAACGTCATATCATGACCAATAATTAAAATGGTTGAATTTGTTGCTTTTTGGCTACATCATTTCTGCTATATTTTAAATTTCCCACTTACTAAAAAGGTCTAGAGTTCTTATTTTTCTGTTATAGTTAGTCCTCAGCTCACAGATGAAGGTGAAAAAGAAAAAGATTTAGAATGTTGCATTTCATCTTACAGTTAATCTCAACGTCATATCATGACCAATAATTAAAATGGTTGAATTTGTTGCTTTTTGGCTACATCATTTCTGCTATATTTTAAATTTCCCACTTACTAAAAAAAGGTCTAGAGTTCTTATTTTTCTGTTATAGTTAGTCCTCAGCTCACAGATGAAGGTAAAAGAAAAAGATTTAGAATGTTGCATTTCATCTTACAGTTAATCTCAACGTCATATCATGACCAATAATTAAAATGGTTGAATTTGTTGCTTTTTGGCTACATCATTTCTGCTATATTTTAAATTTCCCACTTACTAAAAAGGTCTAGAGTTCGTATTTTCTGTTATAGTTAGTCCTCAGCTCACAGATGAAGGTAAAAGATAAAGATTTAGAATGTTGCATTTTCATCTTACAGTTAATCTCAACGTCATATCATGACCAATAATTAAAATGGTTGAATTTGTTGCTTTTTGGCTACATCATTTCTGCTATATTTTAAATTTCCCACTTACTAAAAAGGTCTAGAGTTCTTTTTTTTCTGTTATAGTTAGTCCTCAGCTCACAGATGAAGGTAAAAGAAAAAGATTTAGAATGTTGCATTTCATCTTACAGTTAATCTCAACGTCATATCATGACCAATAATTAAAATGGTTGAATTTGTTGCTTTTTTGGCTACATCATTTCTGCTATATTTTAAATTTCCCACTTACTAAAAAGGTCTAGAGTTCGTATTTTTCTTTTATAGTTAGTCCTCAGCTCACAGATGAAGGTAAAAAAAAAAGATTTAGAATGTTGCTTTTCATCTTACAGTTAATCTCAACGTCATATCATGACCAATAATTAAAATGGTTGAATTTGTTGCTTTTTTTGGCTACATCATTTCTGCTATATTTTAAATTTCCCACTTACTAAAAAGGTCTAGAGTTCTTATTTTTCTGTTATAGTTTGTCCTCAGCTCACAGATGAAGGTAAATGATAAATATTTAGAATGTTGCATTTCATCTTACAGTTAATCTCAACGTCATATCATGACCAATAATTAAAATGGTTGAATTTGTTGCTTTTTGGTTACATCATTTCTGCTATATTTTAAATTTCCCACTTACTAAAAAGGTCTAGAGTTCGTATTTTTCTTTTATAGTTAGTCCTCAGCTTACAGATGAAGGTAAAAGAATAAGATTTAGAATGTTGCATTTCATCTTACAGTTAATCTCAACGTCATATCATGACCAATAATTAAAATGGTTGAATTTGTTGCTTTTTGGCTACATCATTTCTGCTATATTTTAAATTTCCCACTTACTAAAAAGGTCTAGAGTTCTTATTTTTCTGTTATAGTTAGTCCTCAGCTCACAGATGAAGGTAAAAGATAAATATTTAGAATGTTGCTTTTCATCTTACAGTTAATCTCAACGTCATATCATGACCAATAATTAAAATGGTTGAATTTGTTGCTTTTTGGCTACATCATTTCTGCTATATTTTAAATTTCCCACTTACTAAAAAGGTCTAGAGTTCTTATTTTTCTGTTATAGTTAGTCCTCAGCTCACAGATGAAGGTAAAAGATAAAGATTTAGAATGTTGCTTTTCATCTTACAGTTAATCTCAACGTCATATCATGACCAATAATTAAAATGGTTGAATTTGTTGCTTTTTGGCTACATCATTTCTGCTATATTTTAAATTTCCCACTTACTAAAAAGGTCTAGAGTTCTTATTTTTCTGTTATAGTTAGTCCTCAGCTCACAGATGAAGGTAAAAGAAAAAGATTTAGAATGTTGCATTTCATCTTACAGTTAATCTCAACGTCATATCATGACCAATAATTAAAATGGTTGAATTTGTTGCTTTTTGGATACATCATTTCTGCTATATTTTAAATTTCCCACTTACTAAAAAGGTCTAGAGTTCTTATTTTTCTGTTATAGTTAGTCCTCAGCTCACAGATGAAGGTAAAAAAAAAAGATTTAGAATGTTGCTTTTCATCTTACAGTTAATCTCAACGTCATATCATGACCAATAATTAAAATGGTTGAATTTGTTGCTTTTTGGCTACATCATTTCTGCTATATTTTAAATTTCCCACTTACTAAAAAGGTCTAGAGTTCTTATTTTTCTGTTATAGTTAGTCCTCAGCTCACAGATGAAGGTAAAAGATAAATATTTAGAATGTTGCTTTTCATCTTACAGTTAATCTCAACGTCATATCATGACCAATAATTAAAATGGTTGAATTTGTTGCTTTTTGGCTACATCATTTCTGCTATATTTTAAATTTTCCACTTACTAAAAAGGTCTAGAGTTCTTATTTTTCTTTTATAGTTAGTCCTCAGCTTACAGATGAAGGTAAAAGAATAAGATTTAGAATGTTGCATTTCATCTTACAGTTAATCTCAACGTCATATCATGACCAATAATTAAAATGGTTGAATTTGTTGCTTTTTGGATACATCATTTCTCCTATATTTTAAATTTCCCACTTACTAAAAAGGTCTAGAGTTCTTATTTTTCTGTTATAGTTAGTCCTCAGCTCACAGATGAAGGTAAAAGATAAAGATTTAGAATGTTGTTTTTCATCTTACAGTTAATCTCAACGTCATATCATGACCAATAATTAAAATGGTTGAATTTGTTGCTTTTTGGCTACATCATTTCTGCTATATTTTAAATTTTCCACTTACTAAAAAGGTCTAGAGTTCTTATTTTTTTTATAGTTAGTCCTCAGCTCACAGATGAAGGTAAAAGAATAAGATTTAGAATGTTGCATTTCATCTTACAGTTAATCTCAACGTCATATCATGACCAATAATTAAAATGGTTGAATTTGTTGCTTTTTGGCTACATCATTTCTGCTATATTTTAAATTTCCCACTTACTAAAAAGGTCTAGAGTTCTTATTTTTCTGTTATAGTTAGTCCTCAGCTCACAGATGAAGTAAAAGAAAAAATTTAGAATGTTGCATTTCATCTTACAGTTAATCTCAACGTCATATCATGACCAATAATTAAAATGGTTGAATTTGTTGCTTTTTGAATACATCATTTCTCCTATATTTTAAATTTCCCACTTACTAAAAAGGTCTAGAGTTCTTATTTTTCTGTTATAGTTAGTCCTCAGCTCACAGATGAAGGTAAAAGAAAAGATTTAGAATGTTGCATTTTCATCTTACAGTTAATCTCAACGTCATATCATGACCAATAATTAAAATGGTTGAATTTGTTGCTTTTTGGCTACATCATTTCTGCTATATTTTAAATTTCCCACTTACTAAAAAGGTCTAGAGTTCTTTTTTTCTGGATAGTTAGTCCTCAGCTCACAGATGAAGGTAAAAAAAAGATTTAGAATGTTGCATTTCATCTTACAGTTAATCTCAACGTCATATCATGACCAATAATTAAAATGGTTGAATTTGTTACTTTTTGGATACATCATTTCTGCTATATTTTAAATTTCCCACTTACTAAAAAGGTCTAGAGTTCTTATTTTTCTAGTTATAGTTAGTCCTCAGCTCACAGATGAAGGTAAAAGAAAAAGATTTAGAATGTTGCATTTCATCTTACAGTTAATCTCAACGTCATATTATGACCAACAATTAAAATGGTTGAATTTGTTGATTTTTGGCTACATCATTTCTGCTATATTTTAAATTTCCCACTTACTAAAAAGGTCTAGAGTTCTTATTTTTCTGTTATAGTTAGTCCTCAGCTCACAGATGAAGGTAAAAGAAAAAGATTTAGAATGTTGCATTTCATCTTACAGTTAATCTCAACGTCATATCATGACCAATAATTAAAATGGTTGAATTTGTTGCTTTTTGGCTACATCATTTCTGCTATATTTTAATTTTCCCACTTACTAAAAAGGTCTACAGTTCTTATTTTTCTGTTATAGTTAGTCCTCAGCTCACAGATGAAGGTAAAAGAAAATATTTAGAATGTTGCTTTTCATCTTACAGTTAATCTCAACGTCATATCATGACCAATAATTAAAATGGTTGAATTTGTTGCTTTTTGGCTACATCATTTCTGCTATATTTTAAATTTCCCACTTACTAAAAAGGTCTAGAGTTCTTTTTTTCTGTTATAGTTAGTCCTCAGCTCACAGATGAAGGTAAAAGAAAAAGATTTAGAATGTTGCATTTCATCTTACAGTTAATCTCAACGTCATATCATGACCAATAATTAAAATGGTTGAATTTGTTGCTTTTTGGATACATCATTTCTGCTATATTTTAAATTTCCCACTTACTAAAAAGGTCTAGAGTTCTTATTTTTCTTTTATAGTTAGTCCTCAGCTCACAGATGAAGGTAAAAGAAAAAGATTTAGAATGTTGCATTTCATCTTACAGTTAATCTCAACGTCATATCATGACCAATAATTAAAATGGTTGAATTTGTTGCTTTTTGGCTACATCATTTCTGTTATATTTTAAATTTCCCACTTACTAAAAAGGTCTAGAGTTCGTATTTTTCTGTTATAGTTAGTCCTCAGCTTACAGATGAAGGTAAAAGAATAAGATTTAGAATGTTGCATTTCATCTTACAGTTAATCTCAACGTCATATCATGACCAATAATTAAAATGGTTGAATTTGTTAACTTTTTGGATACATCATTTCTGCTATATTTTAAATTTCCCACTTACTAAAAAGGTCTAGAGTTCTTATTTTTCTGTTATAGTTAGTCCTCAGCTCACAGATGAAGGTAAAAGATAAAGATTTAGAATGTTGCTTTTCATCTTACAGTTAATCTCAACGTCATATCATGACCAATAATTAAAATGGTTGAATTTGTTGCTTTTTGGCTACATCATTTCTGCTATATTTTAAATTTCCCACTTACTAAAAAGGTCTAGAGTTCTTATTTTTCTGTTATAGTTAGTCCTCAGCTCACAGATGAAGGTAAAAGAAAAAGATTTAGAATGTTGCATTTCATCTTACAGTTAATCTCAACGTCATATTATGACCAATAATTAAAATGGTTGAATTTGTTGCTTTTTGGCTACATCATTTCTGCTATATTTTAAATTTCCCACTTACTAAAAAGGTCTAGAGTTCTATTTTTCTGTTATAGTTAGTCCTCAGCTCACAGATGAAGGTAAAAGAAAAAGATTTAGAATGTTGCATTTTCATCTTACAGTTAATCTCAACGTCATATCATGACCAATAATTAAAATGGTTGAATTTGTTGCTTTTTGGCTACATCATTTCTGCTATATTTTAAATTTCCCACTTACTAAAAAGGTCTAGAGTTCTTATTTTTCTGTTATAGTTAGTCCTCAGCTCACAGATGAAGGTAAAAGATAAAGATTTAGAATGTTGCATTTCATCTTACAGTTAATCTCAACGTCATATCATGACCAATAATTAAAATGGTTGAATTTGTTGCTTTTTGGCTACATCATTTCTGCTATATTTTAAATTTCCCACTTACTAAAAAGGTCTAGAGTTCTTATTTTTCTGTTATAGTTAGTCCTCAGCTCACAGATGAAGGTAAAAGAAAAGATTTAGAATGTTGCATTTCATCTTACAGTTAATCTCAACGTCATATCATGACCAATAATTAAAATGGTTGAATTTGTTGCTTTTTGGCTACATCATTTCTGCTATATTTTAAATTTCCCACTTACTAAAAAGGTCTAGAGTTCTTAGTTATAGTTAGTCCTCAGCTCACAGATGAAGGTAAAAGAAAAGATTTAGAATGTTGCATTTCATCTTACAGTTAATCTCAACGTCATATCATGACCAATAATTAAAATGGTTGAATTTGTTACTTTTTGGATACATCATTTCTCCTATATTTTAAATTTCCCACTTACTAAAAAGGTCTAGAGTTCTTATTTTTCTGTTATAGTTAGTCCTCAGCTCACAGATGAAGGTAAAAGATAAAGATTTAGAATGTTGCTTTTCATCTTACAGTTAATCTCAACGTCATATCATGACCAATAATTAAAATGGTTGAATTTGTTGCTTTTTGGCTACATCATTTCTGCTATATTTTAAATTTCCCACTTACTAAAAAGGTCTAGAGTTCTTATTTTTCTGTTATAGTTAGTCCTCAGCTCACAGATGAAGGTAAAAGAATAAGATTTAGAATGTTGCATTTCATCTTACAGTTAATCTCAACGTCATATCATGACCAATAATTAAAATGGTTGAATTTGTTGCTTTTTGGATACATCATTTCTGCTATATTTTAAATTTCCCCTTACTAAAAAGGTCTAGAGTTCTTATTTTTCTGTTATAGTTAGTCCTCAGCTCACAGATGAAGGTAAAAGAAAGATTTAGTTTGTTGCTTTTCATCTTACAGTTAATCTCAACGTCATATCATGACCAATAATTAAAATGGTTGAATTTGTTACTTTTTTGGCTACATCATTTCTGCTATATTTTAAATTTCCCACTTACTAAAAAGGTCTAGAGTTCTTATTTTTCAGTTATAGTTAGTCCTCAGCTCACAGATGAAGGTAAAAGAAAAAGATTTAGAATGTTGCATTTCAACGTCATATCATGACCAATAATTAAAATGGTTGAATTTGTTGCTTTTTGGCTACATCATTTCTCCTATATTTTAAATTTCCCACTTACTAAAAAGGTCTAGAGTTCTTTTTTCTGTTATAGTTAGTCCTCAGCTCACAGATGAAGGTAAAAAAAAAGATTTAGAATGTTGCATTTCATCTTACAGTTAATCTCAACGTCATATTATGACCAATAATTAAAATGGTTGAATTTGTTGCTTTTTGGCTACATCATTTCTGCTATATTTTAAATTTCCCACTTACTAAAAAGGTCTAGAGTTCTTATTTTTGTTTGTTATAGTTAGTCCTCAGCTCACAGATGAAGGTAAAAGATAAAAGATTTAGAATGTTGTTTTTCATCTTACAGTTAATCTCAACGTCATATCATGACCAATAATTAAATGGTTGAATTTGGCTTTTTGAATTTTGCTATATTTTAAATTTCCCACTTACTTTTTCTTATTTTACATCATTTCTCAGCTCACAGATGAAGGTAAAAGAAAAAGATTTAGAATGTTGCATTTCATCTTACAGTTAATCTCAACGTCATATCATGACCAATAATTAAAATGGTTGAATTTGTTACTTTTTAGATACATCATTTTCCTATATTTTAAATTTCCCACTTACTAAAAAAGGTCTAGAGATGTTAGTCCTCAGCTCACAGAAAGGTAAAAAAAAAATTTAGAATGTTGCATTTCATCTTACAGTTAATCTCAACGTCATATCATGACCAACAATTAAAATGGTTGAATTTGTTGCTTTTTGGCTACATCATTTCTGTTATATTTTAAATTTCCCACTTACTAAAAGGTCTAGAGTTCTTATTTTTCTGTTATAGTTAGTCCTCAGCTCACAGATGAAGGTAAAAGAAAAAGATTTAGAATGTTGCATTTCATCTTACAGTTAATCTCAACGTCATATCATGACCAATAATTAAAATGGTTGAATTTGTTGCTTTTTGGCTACATCATTTCTGCTATATTTTAAATTTCCCACTTACTAAAAAGGTCTAGAGTTCTTATTTTTCTGTTATAGTTAGTCCTCAGCTCACAGATGAAGGTAAAAGAAAAAGATTTAGAATGTTGCATTTCATCTTACAGTTAATCTCAACGTCATATCATGACCAATAATTAAAATGGTTGAATTTGTTGCTTTTTGGCTACATCATTTCTGCTATATTTTAAATTTCCCACTTACTAAAAAGGTCTAGAGTTCTTATTTTTCTGTTATAGTTAGTCCTCAGCTCACAGATGAAGGTAAAAGAAAAAGATTTAGAATGTTGCATTTCATCTTACAGTTAATCTCAACGTCATATCATGACCAATAATTAAAATGGTTGAATTTGTTACTTTTTGGATACATCATTTCTGCTATATTTTAAATTTCCCACTTACTAAAAAGGTCTAGAGTTCTTATTTTTCTGTTATAGTTAGTCCTCAGCTCACAGATGAAGGTAAAAGAAAAAGATTTAGAATGTTGCATTTCATCTTACAGTTAATCTCAACGTCATATCATGACCAATAATTAAAATGGTTGAATTTGTTGCTTTTTTGATACATCATTTCTGCTATATTTTAAATTTCCCACTTACTAAAAAGGTCTAGAGTTCTTATTTTTCTGTTATAGTTAGTCCTCAGCTCACAGATGAAGGTAAAAGAAAAAGATTTAGAATGTTGCATTTCATCTTACAGTTAATCTCAACGTCATATCATGACCAATAATTAAAATGGTTGAATTTGTTGCTTTTTGGCTACATCATTTCTGCTATATTTTAAATTTCCCACTTACTAAAAAGGTCTAGAGTTCTGTATTTTTCTGTTATAGTTAGTCCTCAGCTCACAGATGAAGGTAAAAAAAAAGATTTAGAATGTTGCTTTTCATCTTACAGTTAATCTCAACGTCATATCATGACCAATAATTAAAATGGTTGAATTTGTTGCTTTTTGGCTACATCATTTCTGCTATATTTTAAATTTCCCACTTACTAAAAAGGTCTAGAGTTCTTATTTTTCTGTTATAGTTAGTCCTCAGCTCAAAGATGAAGGTAAAAGAAAAAGATTTAGAATGTTGCATTTCATCTTACAGTTAATCTCAACGTCATATCATGACCAATAATTAAAATGGTTGAATTTGTTGCTTTTTGGCTACATCATTTCTGCTATATTTTAAATTTCCCACTTACTAAAAAGGTCTAGAGTTCTTATTTTTCTGTTATAGTTAGTCCTCAGCTCACAGATGAAGGTAAAAGAAAAAGATTTAGAATGTTGCATTTCATCTTACAGTTAATCTCAACGTCATATCATGACCAATAATTAAAATGGTTGAATTTGTTGCTTTTTGGCTACATCATTTCTGCTATATTTTAAATTTCCCACTTACTAAAAAGGTCTAGAGTTCTTATTTTTCTGTTATAGTTAGTCCTCAGCTCACAGATGAAGGTAAAAGAAAAAGATTTAGAATGTTGCATTTCATCTTACAGTTAATCTCAACGTCATATCATGACCAATAATTAAAATGGTTGAATTTGTTGCTTTTTGGCTACATCATTTCTGCTATATTTTAAATTTCCCACTTACTAAAAAGGTCTAGAGTTCTTATTTTTCTGTTATAGTTAGTCCTCAGCTCACAGATGAAGGTAAAAGAAAAAGATTTAGAATGTTGCATTTCATCTTACAGTTAATCTCAACGTCATATCATGACCAATAATTAAAATGGTTGAATTTGTTGCTTTTTGGCTACATCATTTCTGCTATATTTTAAATTTCCCACTTACTAAAAAGGTCTAGAGTTCTTATTTTTCTGTTATAGTTAGTCCTCAGCTCACAGATGAAGGTAAAAGAAAAGATTTAGAATGTTGCATTTCATCTTACAGTTAATCTCAACGTCATATCATGACCAATAATTAAAATGGTTGAATTTGTTACTTTTTGGATACATCATTTCTCCTATATTTTAAATTTCCCACTTACTAAAAAGGTCTAGAGTTCTTATTTTGCTGTTATAGTTAGTCCTCAGCTCACAGATGAAGGTAAAAGAAAAAGATTTAGAATGTTGCTTTTCATCTTACAGTTAATCTCAACGTCATATCATGACCAATAATTAAAATGGTTGAATTTGTTGCTTTTTGGCTACATCATTTCTGCTATATTTTAAATTTCCCACTTACTAAAAAGGTCTAGAGTTCTTATTTTCTGTTATAGTTAGTCCTCAGCTCACAGATGAAGGTAAAAGATAAAGATTTAGAATGTTGCATTTCATCTTACAGTTAATCTCAACGTCATATCATGACCAATAATTAAAATGGTTGAATTTGTTGCTTTTTGGATACATCATTTCTCCTATATTTTAAATTTCCCACTTACTAAAAAGGTCTAGAGTTCTTATTTTTCTGTTATAGTTAGTCCTCAGCTCACAGATGAAGGTAAAAGAATAAAGATTTAGAATGTTGCTTTTCATCTTACAGTTAATCTCAACGTCATATCATGACCAATAATTAAAATGGTTGAATTTGTTACTTTTTGGATACATCATTTCTCTTATATTTTAAATTTCCCACTTACTAAAAAGGTTTAGAGTTCGTATTTTTCTTTTATAGTTAGTCCTCAGCTTACAGATGAAGGTAAAAGAAAAGATTTAGAATGTTGCATTTCATCTTACAGTTAATCTCAACGTCATATCATGACCAATAATTAAAATGGTTGAATTTGTTGCTTTTTGGCTACATCATTTCTGCTATATTTTAAATTTCCCACTTTACTAAAAGGTCTAGAGTTCTTATTTTTCTGTTATAGTTAGTCCTCAGCTCACAGATGAAGGTAAAAGAAAAGATTTAGAATGTTGCATTTCATCTTACAGTTAATCTCAACGTCATATCATGACCAATAATTAAAATGGTTGAATTTGTTGCTTTTTGGATACATCATTTCTCCTATATTTTAAATTTCCCACTGACTAAAAAGGTCTAGAGTTCTTATTTTTCTGTTATAGTTAGTCCTCAGCTCACAGATGAAGGTAAAAGAAAAAGATTTAGAATGTTGCATTTCATTTTACAGTTAATCTCAACGTCATATCATGACCAATAATTAAAATTGTTGAATTTGTTGCTTTTGGCTACATCATTTCTGTTATATTTTAAATTTCCCACTTACTAAAAAGGTCTAGAGTTCTTATTTTTCTGTTATATTTAGTCCTCAGCTCACAGATGAAGGTAAAAGAAAAAGATTTAGAATGTTGCATTTCATCTTACAGTTAATCTCAACGTCATATCATGACCAATAATTAAAATGGTTGAATTTGTTGTTTTTTGGCTACATCATTTCTGCTATATTTTAAATTTCCCACTTACTAAAAAGGTCTAGAGTTCTTATTTTTCTGTTATAGTTAGTCCTCAGTTCACAGATGAAGGTAAAAGAAAAAGATTTAGAATGTTGCATTTCATCTTACAGTTAATCTCAACGTCATATCATGACCAATAATTAAAATGGTTGAATTTGTTGCTTTTTGGTTACATCATTTCTGTTATATTTTAAATTTCCCACTTACTAAAAAGGTCTAGAGTTCTGATTTTTCTGTTATAGTTAGTCCTCAGCTCACAGATGAAGGTAAAAGATAAAGATTTAGAATGTTGTTTTTCATCTTACAGTTAATCTCAACGTCATATCATGACCAATAATTAAAATGGTTGAATTTGTTACTTTTTGGATACATCATTTCTCAGAGATATATTTTAAATTTCCATCTTAGTTAAAAACGTCATATCATGACCAATAATTAAATTTTTCTGTTACTTTTTAGTCCTCAGCTCACAGATGAAGGTAAAAGAAAAAGATTTAGAATGTTGCATTTCATCATTACAGTTAATCTCAACGTCATATCATGACCAATAATTAAAATTGTTGAATTTGTTGCTTTTTGGCTACATCATTTCTGTTATATTTTAAATTTCCCACTTACTAAAAAGGTCTAGAGTTTTATTTTTTCTGTTATAGTTAGTCCTCAGCTCACAGATGAAGGTAAAAGAAAAATATTTAGAATGTTGCATTTCATCTTACAGTTAATCTCAACGTCATATCATGACCAATAATTAAAATGGTTGAATTTGTTGCTTTTTGGCTACATCATTTCTGCTATATTTTAAATTTCCCACTTACTAAAAAGGTCTAGAGTTCTTATTTTTCTGTTATAGTTAGTCCTCAGCTCACAGATGAAGGTAAAAGAAAAAGATTTAGAATGTTGCATTTCATCTTACAGTTAATCTCAACGTCATATCATGACCAATAATTAAAATGGTTGAATTTGTTGCTTTTTGGCTACATCATTTCTGCTATATTTTAAATTTCCCACTTACTAAAAAGGTCTAGAGTTCTTATTTTTCTTTTATAGTTAGTCCTCAGCTCACAGATGAAGGTAAAAGAAAAAGATTAGAATGTTGCATTTCATCTTACAGTTAATCTCAACGTCATATCATGACCAATAATTAAAATGGTTGAATTTGTTACTTTTTGGATACATCATTTCTGCTATATTTTTAATTTCCCACTTACTAAAAAGGTCTAGAGTTCGTATTTTTCTGTTATAGTTAGTCCTCAGCTCACAGATGAAGGTAAAAGAAAAAGATTTAGAATGTTGCATTTCATCTTACAGTTAATCTCAACGTCATATCATGACCAACAATGAAAATGGTTGAATTTGTTGCTTTTTGGCTACATCATTTCTGCTATATTTTAAATTTCCCACTTACTAAAAAGGTCTAAAGTTCTTATTTTTCTGTTATAGTTAGTCCTCAGCTCACAGATGAAGGTAAAAGAAAATATTTAGAATGTTGCATTTCATCTTACAGTTAATCTCAACGTCATATCATGACCAATAATTAAAATGGTTGAATTTGTTGCTTTTTGGCTACATCATTTCTGCTATATTTTAAATTTCCCACTTACTAAAAAGGTCTAGAGTTCTTATTTTTCTGTTATAGTTAGTCCTCAGCTCACAGATGAAGGTAAAAGAAAAGATTTAGAATGTTGCTTTTCATCTTACAGTTAATCTCAACGTCATATCATGACCAATAATTAAAATGGTTGAATTTGTTGCTTTTTGGCTACATCATTTCTGCTATATTTTAAATTTCCCACTTACTAAAAAGGTCTAGAGTTCGTATTTTTCTTTTATAGTTAGTCCTCAGCTCACAGATGAAGGTAAAAGAAAAAGATTTAGAATGTTGCATTTCATCTTACAGTTAATCTCAACGTCATATCATGACCAATAATTAAAATGGTTGAATTTGTTACTTTTTGGATACATCATTTCTGCTATATTTTAAATTTCCCACTTACTAAAAAGGTCTAGAGTTCTTATTTTCTGTTATAGTTAGTCCTCAGCTCACAGATGAAGGTAAAAGAAAAGATTTAGAATGTTGCATTTCATCTTACAGTTAATCTCAACGTCATATCATGACCAATAATTAAAATGGTTGAATTTGTTGCTTTTTGGCTACATCATTTCTGTTATATTTTAAATTTCCCACTTACTAAAAAGGTCTAGAGTTCTTATTTTGCTGTTATAGTTAGTCCTCAGCTCACAGATGAAGGTAAAAGAAAAAGATTTAGAATGTTGCATTTCATCTTACAGTTAATCTCAACGTCATATCATGACCAATAATTAAAATGGTTGAATTTGTTGCTTTTTGGCTACATCATTTCTGCTATATTTTAAATTTCCCACTTACTAAAAAGGTCTAGAGTTCTTATTTTTCTGTTATAGTTAGTCCTCAGCTCACAGATGAAGGTAAAAGAAAAGATTTAGAATGTTGCTTTTCATCTTACAGTTAATCTCAACGTCATATCATGACCAATAATTAAAATGGTTGAATTTGTTGCTTTTTGGCTACATCATTTCTGCTATATTTTAAATTTCCCACTTACTAAAAAGGTCTAGAGTTCTTATTTTTCTGTTATAGTTAGTCCTCAAGCTCACAGATGAAGGTAAAAGAAAAGATTTAGAATGTTGCATTTCATCTTACAGTTAATCTCAACGTCATATCATGACCAATAATTAAAATGGTTGAATTTGTTGCTTTTTGGCTACATCATTTCTGCTATATTTTAAATTTCCCACTTACTAAAAAGGTCTAGAGTTCTTATTTTGCTGTTATAGTTAGTCCTCAGCTCACAGATGAAGGTAAAAGATAAATATTTAGAATGTTGCTTTTCATCTTACAGTTAATCTCAACGTCATATCATGACCAATAATTAAAATGGTTGAATTTGTTGCTTTTTGGCTACATCATTTCTGCTATATTTTAAATTTCCCACTTACTAAAAAGGTCTAGAGTTCTTATTTTTCTGTTATAGTTAGTCCTCAGCTTCACAGATGAAGGTAAAAGAAAAGATTTAGAATGTTGCATTTCATCTTACAGTTAATCTCAACGTCATATCATGACCAATAATTAAAATGGTTGAATTTGTTACTTTTTGGATACATCATTTCTCCTATATTTTAAATTTCCCACTTACTAAAAAGGTCTAGAGTTCTTATTTTTCTGTTATAGTTAGTCCTCAGCTCACAGATGAAGGTAAAAGAAAAAGATTTAGAATGTTGCATTTCATCTTACAGTTAATCTCAACATCATATCATGACCAATAATTAAAATGGTTGAATTTGTTGCTTTTTGGTTACATCATTTCTGCTATATTTTAAATTTCCCACTTACTAAAAGGTCTAGAGTTCTTATTTTTCTGTTATAGTTAGTCCTCAGCTCACAGATGAAGGTAAAAGATAAATATTTAGAATGTTGCATTTCATCTTACAGTTAATCTCAACGTCATATCATGACCAATAATTAAAATGGTTGAATTTGTTGCTTTTTGGCTACATCATTTCTGCTATATTTTAAATTTCCCACTTACTAAAAAGGTCTAGAGTTCTTATTTTTCTGTTATAGTTAGTCCTCAGCTCTAACAGATGAAGGTAAAATAAAAGATTTAGAATGTTGCATTTCATCTTACAGTTAATCTCAACGTCATATCATGACCAATAATTAAAATGGTTGAATTTGTTGCTTTTTGGCTACATCATTTCTGCTATATTTTAAATTTCCCACTTACTAAAAAGGTCTAGAGTTCTTATTTTTCTGTTATAGTTAGTCCTCAGCTCACAGATGAAGGTAAAAGATAAAGATTTAGAATGTTACTTTTCATCTTACAGTTAATCTCAACGTCATATCATGACCAATAATTAAAATGGTTGAATTTGTTGCTTTTTGGCTACATCATTTCTGCTATATTTTAAATTTCCCACTTACTAAAAAGGTCTAGAGTTCTTATTTTTCTGTTATAGTTAGTCCTCAGCTCACAGATGAAGGTAAAAGAAAAAGATTTAGAATGTTGCATTTCATCTTACAGTTAATCTCAACGTCATATCATGACCAATAATTAAAATGGTTGAATTTGTTACTTTTTGGATACATCATTTCTGCTATATTTTAAATTTCCCACTTACTAAAAAGGTCTAGAGTTCTTATTTTTCTGTTATAGTTAGTCCTCAGCTCACAGATGAAGGTAAAAGAATAAATTTAGAATGTTGCATTTCATCTTACAGTTAATCTCAACGTCATATCATGACCAATAATTAAAATGGTTGAATTTGTTGCTTTTTGGCTACATCATTTCTGCTATATTTTAAATTTCCCACTTACTAAAAAGGTCTAGAGTTCTTATTTTTCTGTTATAGTTAGTCCTCAGCTTACAGATGAAGGTAAAAGAAA
Source organism: Doris montereyensis (assembly GCA_037039925.1). NCBI lineage: Eukaryota > Metazoa > Mollusca > Gastropoda > Nudibranchia > Dorididae > Doris > Doris montereyensis. The sequence goes on along the minus strand of JAXRKP010001590.1, from coordinate 37,764 downwards.
AAGATTTAGAATGTTGCATTTCATCTTACAGTTAATCTCAACGTCATATCATGACCAATAATTAAAATGGTTGAATTTGTTACTTTTTGGATACATCATTTCTCCTATATTTTAAATTTCCCACTTATTAAAAAGGTCTAGAGTTCTTATTTTTCTGTTATAGTTAGTCCTCAGCTCACAGATGAAGGTAAAAGATAAATATTTAGAATGTTGCTTTTCATCTTACAGTTAATCTCAACGTCATATCATGACCAATAATTAAAATGGTTGAATTTGTTGCTTTTTGGCTACATCATTTCTGCTATATTTTAAATTTCCCACTTACTAAAAGGTCTAGAGTTCTTATTTTTCTGTTATAGTTTGTCCTCAGCTCACAGATGAAGATAAAAAAATAAATATTTAGAATATTGCATTTCATCTTACAGTTAATCTCAACGTCATATCACGACCAATAATTAAAATTGTTGAATTTGTTGCTTTTTGGCTACATCATTTCTGCTATATAAATTTTTTAAATTTCCCACTTACTAAAAAGGTCTAGAGTTCTCATATTTTTCTGTTATAGTTAGTCCTCAGCTCACAGATAAAAGGTAAAAAGAGTTCTCAAAAGATTTCCTGAATGATTGCATTTCATCTTACAGTTAATCTCAACGTCATATCATGACCAACAATTAAAATGGTTGAATTTGTTGTTTTTTGGCTACATCATTTCTGTAATATTTTAAATTTCCCACTGACTAAAAAGGTCTAGAGTTCTTATTATTATGTTATAGTTAGTCCTCAGCTCACAGATTCAGATAAAAAATAAATATTTAGAATGTTACCTTTCATATTACAGTTAATCTCAACGTCATATCAAGACCAATAATTAAAATGGTTGAATTTGTTGCTTTTTGGTTACATCATTTCTGCTATATTTTAAACTTCCCACTGACTAAAAAAGTGTACAGTTCGTATTTTTCTGTTACAGTTAGTCCTCAGCTCCCAGATGAAGGTAAAAGAATAAGATTGAGAATTTTGCATTTCATCTTACAGTTAATCTCAACGTCACATCATGACCAATAATTAATATGCTTGAATTTGTTACTTTTTGGATACATCATTTCTCCTATATTTTAAATTTCCCACTTACTAACAAGGTCTAGAGTTCTCATTTTTCTGTTATAGATAGTCCTCAGCTCACAGATGAAGTTAAAGAGAAAGATTTAGAATGTTCCATTTCATCTTACAGTTAATCCCAATGTCATATCATGACCAACAATGAAAATGGTTTAATTTGTTGCTTTTTGGCTACATCATTTCTGTTATATTTTTAATTTCCCTACTTACTAAAAAGGTCTAGAGTTCTTATTTTTCTGTTCTAGTTAGTCCTCAACCCACAGATTAAGGGAAAAGATAAAGATTTAGAATGTTGCTTTTCATCTTACAGTTAATCTCAACGTCATATCATGACCAATAATTAATATGGTTGAATTTGTTACTTTTTGGATACATCATTTCTGCTATATTTTAAATTTCTCACTTACTAAAAAGGTCTAGAGTTCTTTTTTTCTGTTATAGATAGTCCTCAGCTAACAGATGAAGGTAAAAAAAAAAGATTTAGAATGTTGCATTTCATCTAACCAGTTAATCTCAACGTCATATCATGACCAATAATTAAAATGGTTGAATTTGTTACTTTTTGGATACACTATTTCTCCTATATTTTAAATTTCCCACTTATTAAAAAGGTCTAGGAGTTCTTATTTTGCTGTTATAGTTAGTCCCCAGCTCAGAGAATAAGGTAAAATAAATACTTAGAATGTTGTTTTTCATCTTACAGTTAATCTCAACGTCATATCATGACCAATAGTTAAAATGGCTGAATTTGTTGCTTTTTGGCTACATCATTTCTGCTATATTTTAAATTTCCCACTTACTAAAAAGGTCTAGAGTTCTAATTTTTCTGTTATAGTTATTCCTCAGCTTATAGATGAAGGTAAAAGCATAAGATTTAGAATACTGCATTTCATCTTACAGTTAATGTTAACGTCATATCATGACCAATAATTAAAATGGTCGAATTTGTTACTTTTTGGATACATCATTTCTCCTATATTTTAAATTTCCCACACATTAAAAAGGTCTAGAGTTCTTATTTTTCTGTTATAGTTAGTCCTCAGCTCGCATATTAAGATAAAATATAAATATTTAGAATGTTACTTTTCATCTTACAGCTAATCTCAACGTCACATCATGACCAATAATTAAAATGGTTGAATTTGTTACTTTTTGGATACATCATTTCTGCTATATTTTAAATTTCCCACTTACTAAAAAGGTCTAGACTTCGTATTTTTCTTTTATAGTTAGTCCTCAGCTGACAGATGAAGGTAAAATAATAAGATTTAGAATGTTGCATTTCATCTTACAGTTAATCTCAACGTCATATCATGACCAATAATTAAAATGGTTGAATTTGTTGCTTTTTTGGCTACATCATTTCTCCTATATTTTAAATTTCCCACTTATTAAAAGGTCTTCAGTTCTTATTTTTCTGTTATAGTTTGTCCTCAGCGCACAGATTAAGATAAAAAATAAATATTTAGAATGTTGCGTTTCATCTTACAGTTAATGTCAACGTCATATCATGACCAATAATTAAAATCATTCAATTTATTGCTTTTTGGCTACATCATTTCTCTAATATTTTAAATTTCCCACTTACTAAAAAGGTCTAGAGTTCTGATTTTTCTCTTATAGTTTGTCATCAGCTCCTGATTAAGGTAAAAAATAAATATTTAGAATGTTGCATTTCATCTTACAGTTAATCTCAACGTCATATCATGACCAACAATTAAATTGGTTGAATTTGTTGTTTTTTGGCTACATCATTTCTGCTATATTTTAAATCTCCCACTGACTAAAAAGGTTTAGAGTTCTTATTTTTCTAGGACCAATCCTCAGCTCACAGATGAAAGTTAAAAGAAAAAGATTTAGAATGTTCCATTTCATCTTACAGTTAATCTCAACGTCATATTATGACCAACAATCAAAAGGGTTGAATTTGTTGATTTTTGCTACATCATTTCTGCTATATTTTAAATTTCCCACTGACTAAAAAGGTCTAGAGTTCTATTTTTCCTGCTATAGTTTGTTTGCAGCTCACTGATCAAGGTAAAAGATAAATATTTAGAATGTTGCTTTTCATCTTACAGTTAATCTCAACGTCATATCATGACCAACAATTAAAATGGTTGAATTTGTTGCTTTTTTGGCTACATCATTTCTGTTATATTTTAAATTTCCCACTTACTAAAAAGGGCTAGAGTTCTTATTCTTCTGTTCTAGTTTGTTCGCAGCTCACTGATTAAGGTAAAGGATAAATATTTAGAATGTTGCTTTTCATCTTACAGTTAATCTCAACGTCATATCATGACCAACAATTAATATGTTTGAATTTGTTGCTTTTTGGCTACATCATTTCTGTTATATTTTAAATTTCCCTCTTACTATGAAGGTCTAGAGTCCCTTATTTTTCTTTATAGTTAGTCTTCAGTTCACAGATGAGGTAAAGATAAAAAAATTAGATTGTTGCTTTTCATCTTACAGTTAATCTCAACGTCATATCATCACCAATAGTTAAAATGACTGAACTTGTTGTTTTTTTGGCTACATCATTTCTGTTATATTTTAAATTTCCCACTTACTAAAAAAGGTCTACAGTTCTTATTTTTCTGTTATAATTTGTCCTCAGCTGACAGATGAAGATAAAAGAAAAATATTTGGAATGTTGCTTTTCATCTTACAATTAATCTCAATGGTTGAATTTGTTGCTTTTTGGCTACATCATTTCTGCTATATTTTAAATTTCCCACTTACTAAAAACGTCTACAGTTCTTATTTTTCTCTTATAGTTTGTCCTCAGCGGACAGATTAAGGTAAAAGATGAATGTTTAGAATGTTGCATTTCATCTTACAGTTAATCTCAACGTCATATCATGACCAATAATTAAAATCGTTGAATTTGTTGCTTTTTGGCTACATCATTTCTCTAATATTTTAAATTTGCCACTTTTACTAAAAAAGGCCTAGAGTTCGTATTTTTCTGTTACAGTTAGTCCTCAGCTCACAGATGAAGGTAAAAGAAAAAGATTTTGAATGTTGCATTTCATCTTACAGTTAATCCCAACATCATATTATGACTAACAATTAATAGCGTTGAATTTGTTGCTTTTTGGCTACATCATTTCTGCTATACTTTAAATTGCTCCCTAACTAAAAAGGTCTAGAGTTCTGATTTTTCTGTTATAGTTAGTCCTCAGCCCACAGATTAAAGTAAAGAAAAGATTGAGAATGTTGCTTTTTCATCTTACAGTTAATCTCAACGTCATTTCATGACCAATAATTAAAATGGTTGAATTTGTTGCTTTTTGGCTACATCGTTTCTGGTATATTTTAAATTTCCACTATCTAAAAAGATCTACCGTTCGTATTTTTCTGTTATAGTTAGACGTCAGCTCACAGATGAAGGTAAAAAATAATAATTGAGAGTGTTACTTTTTCATCTTACAGTTAATCTCAGCGTCATATCATGACCAATAATTAAAATGGTTGAATTTGTTACTGTTTGGCTACATCATTTCTGTATATTTTAAATTTCCCACTTATTAAAAAGGTCTAGAGTTTTTATTTTTCTGTTATAGTTAGTCCCAGCTCACAGATTAACGTAAAAGATAAATATTTAGAATTTTGCTTTTCATCTTACAGTAAATCTCAACGTCATATCATGACCAATAATTTGGCAAGTTGGTTAATAGAGTTTGGCAAGTTGGTTAATAGAGTTTGGCAAGTTGGTCAATAGAATTTGGCAAGTTGGTAAATAGAATTTGACAAGATGATAATTAGACTTTGGCAAGTTGGTAAATAGAATTTGACAAGGTGGTAAATTTAATTTGGCAAGTTGGTAAATATAATTTGGCAAGTTGGTAAACAGAATTTGGCAAGTTGGTAAACAGAATTTGGCAAGTTGGTAAAGAGAATTTGGCAAGTTTGTAAATAGAATTTGGCAAGTTGGTAAATAAAATTTGGTCAGTTGGAAAATAGAATTTAGCTAATTCTTAAATACAATTTGGAAAGTTGATAAAGAGAATTTGACCATTTGGTAAAGAAAATTTGGTAAGTTTGTTAATAGAGTATGTAATATACGAAGGAGCTACAGCGGAGTGAAGTCAAAGGCGAAATATGACAATAAATGACAACAAATATAATTTGGCAAGTTTGTAAATAGAATTTGGCAAGTTGGTAAATAAAATTTGGCAAGGTGGTAAATAAAATTTGGCCAGTTGGTAAATAGAATTTGGCAAGTTGGTTAATAGAGTTGGACAAGTTGGTTAATAAAATTTGGCAAGCTGGTTAATAAAGTTTGGCAAGTTGGCCAATAGTGTTTGGCAATTTGGTCAATAGAATTTGGCAAGTTTGTTAATAGAGTTTGACAAGTTGGCTAATAGAGTTTGGTCAATAGAGTGGTCAAGTTGGTTAATAGAGTTTGGCAAGTTGGTTAATATAGTTTGGCAAGTTGGTCAATAGAATTTGGCGTTGGTAAATAGAATTTGACAATTTTGTAAATAGAAATTGGCAAGTTGGTTAATAGAATTTGGCCAGTTGGTAAATAGAGTTTGGTAAGTTTGTTAATAGAGTATGTAATACGAGGGAGCTACAGTGGAGTGAAGTCAAAGGCGAAATATGACAATAAGGGACAACTCCACTAATAAAGACAGAACAAACATGTGACATTTCGGGTATAACCCTTCGTCAGACAACAAACGAGAAATATACAGAATCTAGATCTAAGTAATACCTCCGGCATTACACAATGTGATGTCAGAAGAAAAACATAAAGGAGAAAGAATACAATACTACATGTGGGCTTGCACAAATACTGTACTACGTGTGGGCTGTATACAATACTACGTGTGGGCTGTATACAATACTACGTGGCTGTATACAATACTACGTGTGGGCTGTATACAATACTACGTGTGGGCTGTATACAATACTACGTGTGGGCTGTATACAATACTACGTGTGGGCTGTATACAATACTACGTGTGGGCTGTATACAATACTACGTGTGGGCTGTATACAATACTACGTGCGGGCTGTATACAATACTACGCGTGGGCTGCATACAATACTACCTGTATGCTATAATACTACATGAGTTTTTTTTTTTTCAAGGTTGCCTGTTATTATTTTAAGGGTGAAGTAAAGGTATTTTGATTTGAGCTTTTCTTTTAATATCCAGACTCGTTTAAGTCCAGAGTGGGTGGATAGCGAACGCTACTGGTTGGTTCTGTTGCTTTCCTTTTCCTCTTTTATTTATCTTTGATCTTGATGTTTTCTCTCACCTGAGATCAATGTATATGTTAGAGGGGTGAAACTCTATAAAACAAACAAACAAACAAATCCAACTGACATATATTCCCTTTACCAATCATGCCCATAAAGGGAGACAACTCACACATCTTGACATGTAAAAATTTGTTTTACTATGTTTTAGCTTGGTATCGATTTTTCATTCCAAGAGTGATGGCAGTTCTGTATCCAGTGGTATTACATTGCATTAATAGATAGCGGTGGGGGGGTGGGCATACTTGAAGACACCATTAGGGATATTGTAGTTGTAGTAAAATGTTCTGGAGGGAAGTAAAATGATTGCAGAGTAAAGAGCCATGAAGAAAATGAGTCAGAAAACATGAAAAATAAGATGGAAATTGGTGACTGCGATTAAAGATGATGAAGAATGTTTGCTGAGAAGAGGTGAGAAGAGGTGGCTGTGGTATGTAAAGAAGTGAAGGGGAACGAAAAAAAAAGAGACGATTCACTGGTTTCCGTCTGTTCTTGGGTTGTTTTCTTAAATATTTCTGTGTGTGTGTGTGTGTGTGTATGTGTGTAATTATTTGGCTACAGCCTATCAGGGATAGGAAGCGGGGACACCTTTTTAACAACTGCTATGGGATCTGTAACTTGCACAACGTGCACATGGCACCTGTGAAATTTTCACTCATGTTTTATAGAATCAGAGGGAGACAAGAAAGTATAGTAGGGAACACTGTTTCATTAATTGAATTCACTTGAGACTGGGCCCAAAAACAATTTGCATATGTTGAAGACTGGGGCAATTTTAGAGTATTTTGAAAAAGTCGCAAAGAATTCAAGAGTAACATATTTCCATGCCCTTTTCACACAGATGACAAGAAACAATGATCATTACAGGAAAATCAGCATACAAAGTGTATATTCAGAACTTAAAAAGAAACAAAGATTGATCAAGTTTTGATATATTTGGAAGTGTCTGAAAAGATCATGAATAATCACTATTTCATTAATTGAACTCACTTGAATTATTACTATTATTGTGATAACTCAAGTATAATTTCTTTTTAAAGGATCAATAAAGACGATTGAAATTGAAATTGAAAATTCTAGGTCTACCTTTGCCAACACCAGTTTCACAATTATCTCCAGATCTGGGAAGATATGCTGGATCTTGATAATCGTTACAATTATATTTTGAGTTGCTAGAATCATCAAACAGTGAAAAGATATATGTTTATCAAAAGCCATTGTACTGTCTTCAGCTCTCAACGAACCGACAAGGGTGCTAACAATCACTTCCATTGAACTGGGATAACTCATAAATTACCAACTGATTTCCGGGAAACTTTGAATGATAGGAAGTAAACGGCTTTGCTAGCATTTGAGCCGGTTCTGCAAAATCTAGGCGCATTATTGTAACGGATATCGATCATGAACGATAATGCGTCAAGGGGTGGTGCATCTGTCCAGTTGAACACACCGGCGATGCGCCATAACATCGCTCATCGGTCTCACATGAGTTAAAGTGATGAACAGCAGTAAGTGACAACTTAATCAACGATAAAGATGGATTTATAGTCTGTATCCCCACATGAGTGCAGACTTAACGACTGTACATCATTTATCCCTCAACAGGCCATTTCATTCATAGTCCTTCTCAACTCCCAGGGGGCATGGAGTAGAGCAGCCTTTTTGGTGCTTCGTACTAACACTGACAAGATCTTTCTCTACCTATAGCTCAACCAAGATATTGCGTTCGGAGCCCCGTCAACGGTTGAAAATTTTCTCAAGTTTTTTAGAGCAAAATCTACCCCTTGATCCAGGTAGGCAGATCGACCCCTAGTCCCATTGGAGATGGATGAAAAAGGAGGTCCTGTGTGCAGATCACAACACTGTGCACATTAAAGATTCCTTGGCTGAAGTGAGGAAACAGAGTGAAGTACCTTTCCTAAGAGTATAACATTGTGAAGAAAATATCTGGGCTAACCAGGGTTTTGAACCAGTGACGTCGTGATTACAAACTCACAAGGCTACAGTTCCGCCACAGCGCCTCAAGGGATGCAGCTCTGGTTTCGAATTTGTAAGGGTGCCATAGTGCCATACTTTCATTATGTTTATGGACTCTTAATCTACTAGCAAGCGTTAATTGTTATTGTAAAGATGTCGGGCATCATTTGAAGTCTTGGTGCTTCTTAACAAAGTAATACATTGTAATTTTGTAATCAAAGATAAGGGTAATGATACACAAGGGTTGTAATGTATCAGCATTATTCTTACACTATTTCTATTATTTTTTCAGACCAATCGTAATCACATGACGAAAGACGCGAAACTGGCGGCAAAGCTGGAAAAAAGAAATTAAAAATATTGCTAGGTGGATATCAGGTATGTATACCTTCCTCTGCTCATGTTTTCATTGCCTTTCTCAACTCATGTTTTTATTGCCTTCCTCAACTCATGTTTTTATTGCCTTCCTCAACTCATGTTTTCATTGCCTTCCTCAACTCATGTTTTCATTGCCTTCCTCAACTCATGTTTTTGGGGACTGCTCCAGGGGCAGGGTGTCGGTCTCTCAACCAAGAGGTATTGGGTTCGAGCCCCGTCAAGGGTTGAAAATTTTTTAGAGCAAAATCTACCCCCTTGATCCAGGTAGGCAGATCGACACCTAGTCCCATTGGAGATGGATGAAAAAGGAGGTCCTGTGTGCAGATCACAACACTGTGCACATTAAAGATTCCTTGGCTCTTTACAGGCAGTCCGGGCAAAATTAAAAATCTACCGAAAACCCATAGATCACCATAGTTGTGGATGTGGGTAAATCAAATCAAACAAACTCGTTTTCAATGATGTTTAACTCGATTTTATTTGAAGAGAATTACATGTTGCCAGCTTTATTATTACTTGGAAATGTCTTTCACTTTCATTTAATACATTTCATATTTCTTATATTTCTTATACTTTATTTCTTTTTAATTAATTGGTAGTACAAGGTAATCCAGTGAGTGAAGACACGACAATGTGTGTGTATGCGTGTGTGTGTGTGTGTGTGTGTGTGTGTGTATGCATGCCAGTGGCACGTCTGTGTCTAATTTTGTCTATTTTAATACAACCCTTTGTACGTGATGTGCATGTATTCAATTGACCCTTGTGCTTTATACGCACATAATGAAGACATGTTGTTATATCCTGTTCTTGGGAGAGCAGTGGAACACTGACTTATCTTTCTGGTTTCTTTTTATCACTGTCCAGTCAAGAGCTCAGGGACTGATAAAGCAATTTCAAGACTTGTCTGAACAACTTGAACACACTCATGTGGAACTTAAAACTTTTGAACATTTACGTCAACACGAAATTGCTGCCATGCCAAAGAGACTGGAGGTAAGATTTCGTATCAGATCATTAGTTTGGGGTGGGGGTCGTAAAACTGGATGTATGAACGGTTTTTGTATTCAGGATTTTGCTTTTGTGTTTACTTGATTTAGCTCTCTCAGGGTGATGGGGAACGAGGTGTTAGCGGGTGTTTTGTTATCGTTGGTAGAAAAGAAGTTAATTTTTATTCATTTGTTTTATAATATTGAGGTGGGGATAGGGAGATTGTTCATTGTTCCCATTTTAAAAATTTGTTTTGGTAAGAGGAGATGGGGTGGGTGAGGGGATGATCATAAGTTTGAGTGCTAAGTCGTGTTTTAGCTGGGGGTTTTTGCAGCTCTTGATTTGTCTTTCCTGTTGTCTAACATTCTTGGAAAATATTTTCCAGTCATTTTTTTTAGGATACCAGCCCCTACTTAAACTAGACAATATATATTTTTCATCTTTGGTTTCCAAGAATTGTCTTTTGTTCTTGTGACCTTCAATTCTTGTATGCACGAAGAATGTTTGTTTAAACAAGATGAGATGCCAGAGATTTATTCAGTAGAAGAGGGGAAAAGAAAACAAGAGCCCCTAGAGATGTTTATCATTTAGATCTTAATTAAATATATTAGTACCTGTGTAAATTAAATGTCAAAGATTAAATGAATTGTGAAAGAAGAATGCGAAAGCAAGAGATGTCAATATGCTAATGTAAGTATTAAAGAAAAACATTGTAGATAATAAAAAGAAAACCATTTTTTGGGCCCTATCGGGATGCAGATAAGATAGATTCAAAGATGGCTTTTCTCTTTCTGTCTTTCTTTATCAGTTCCCATTCTACCTTCCAGTATATGGGTGTAGATGCCCGAAATGGCATTTCTCCAGGCTGTCCTGTCGTCACATTTTCTGTTTCCTTCTGTGAAGTTCAAATTTCTTTGCTCTAGTACTTCTTTTATATGTTTTTCCCCACTTTCTCCGAGGTCTGTCTTTTCGTACTTTACTTTCGGTTGTACACTGATTGAGTTATTTTCTTACCATTCATTCTGTTTACATATGCAAACCATCTGAGTTCATGTATTTCCATCTTAGTTTTTATGCCATCTGTTTTGCTTTCTGGCTGTTGTGCATGTTAGAATTCATATGGATAAGATGGGAGAAAACAAAGAGGGTACCACTAATATTCAAACACTTTGCATTGCAAAGGACAATCAGTAAAAGTAAATGGTCGTTCTTCTCTTTGTTCCAGTCGCTGACAGAAGACGTCCAGAGACAGAATGAGCGAGAGCGTGAACTTCAGAAGCATTTTGGAGAATTGCAGCAACCAAAGGATATTCTTTAGGGGGAACAAATTTTCAAGCTCATTCCACATAATTGGGTAAAAAAAAAAAAAAAAGGGTGAAAATGAATAGCTATCTAATTGAAGAAATGTGTTCAGGCCTTCTAAGAGTATCTCTAGCTTTGTCTGTAGTTTTGATTTATTATTTCCATCGTATTTCTAAATGCCAATGCAAAATAAATGTTGTATTTCCTGGTACTAAAGAGAAAAAAAAAAACAAAATAAAGAAGGAACAAATATTCGGATGTTCCAAATTTTCAAAGTTAATCGCTACTATGAGAAAGGTACAACTTTTCAAAAGATAATATTTCAATTTTATTCTTTTTAAATCATGATCCCACAATACTATTCTGACAACAGATTTCAGGAAAGATAAACCCTTTTTGTTATAAAAATGAGTTTATTGTTTAGATTGAAATTTTTTATTAACTTAATTCAGTCCTCGTACTTTATGATGTCTAAGCTATGCCTAATCTGCATGGAAATTTAATGTGCTATTTCCTGGAACGGGAAACAAATTTGAAATGAAAGAAAACTGTTCAGGTATATCCTAAAATTATAAAGGCACTGCTTCCGCAAAAGAAAAATCTTGTTTCCCCATTCGTCTGTATGAAATTTCAATCCGTAGATTTTATATTGGATATATTTTTATTTTTCAGAAATCATGATGTGAACATGTTCTTATATAAATTTCAGGATAGATTCAAATATTCTCTGATTATAAAATGAATATTTGATATTTATATTAAGATCTTAAGTAAAAGTTGTGTTCTGTAATGAAAAATATGATGTTAAATACTTTATTTTGGTTTTTTTGTCCAATAAAGTAATTGTCAATGAATTCATTGATTTATCTCAATTATTATTGTTATCTGTCTGATTGTGTGTATATCAATATGCTTTTGTATTTCACTATCTATCACTCTATATCAGGTAGGTCCTATTTCTTTCCTTTCACTCGTTCACTTATCCTTCATCTTGCTTTTACCGCTTAATTCACCCTGAGATTACTGGTGGATGGGGTGAATTACAATAAAACAAACAATTTGTCTATTGGTGGGCATTGCTTGTAGGCTCCACTTCTTTGCTTTCACTGTTTCACTTGCACATATCTTTCATCTTGCCGTTTCCCTTCTTTAATTCGCCCTGAAATCACCACATTATGGCAAGCTGATGTTCCCCAAAAGGTCAGTACAGCTCAAAGAGCCAGAGCTTATCCCAGTTTCTGTAGCGTGAAGTGGAACAGGTGATAATAATCACCTCCTGGATAGGAGTAGGATGCTAGTCTGATGCAGGTTTTTACTCCCAAGCTAGTGCTTATACTTATTTGCGTCTGGGTTGAGTGGGGAAATGTGTGCCAAGTGGGTTTTTTCCCCAAGGAACATAATGTTGGATCTATCTTTAACTTGGATTCGAACCCAGAGTCTCATGATCCCAAGCCTGGCAGCCTAACTACTCAGTCACAGATGTCACCCAACCGCCTTATGGTGGACAGGGAAAATTGCAATGAAACCACAATTAAGGTGATCTCTGGGTTTTTCGTAGGATTTTTAATTGTGACCTGTAAACAACGGCGTCTTTAACACCGAGCGTTGTGACCTGCACACAAGACTTCTTTTTTATCGTCTATTTCCGGTGGGACTAGGTGTTGATCCACCTGCCTGGACCTGGGGGGGAGATTTTGTGAAAAACTCAAGAACATTTTTGGGCTCGAACCCACTAACTTTTTGGTTGAGAGGCCGACATCTTGCCTCTGGACTACCGAGTCCCCCTTCTGTCAGTACTATCACAATATGTAAGTTGAAGATAACTCATGTCTTAAATTTGAATGACATCGACACTGTCATAGCTGTTAAACAGTGTTTATAAACATTTTCGTAATGCTTTTGGTTTCTGATTTGATTTCATTTTACCCCGAATGTCTCATTAGTCTCAATATTTTTGTTCAATCCATCGAGGGCACCAACCCACAACCTTTTGGTTAAGAAGCTGACACTTTACCTCTGGAACACTGTGTCCTCTCTTTGGAATGCTGTCTATTCTGATTCAGGCGATTCCATTATGGGTTGTTTTGCTTTTTCTTCAGTTTATTTGAGTTAACATTTAAAATTTTAAAATTTCGATGACAGATGAGAGATGGAAAAAAATTAATTTTATTTGATTTGTTCATTTCATAATATTATTATGCATTTGAATGATGATATTTAGAAACAATACAGAAACCTTCGATGTTTTATATGTGTACTGTGTGTAAGTATACTGTGTAAATGACATACTGATAAAGAAAAATATGCATGGGTGTACATGTACTAACACATCAATAATATCATTTGCCAAGTACAGTGCACTCCGATATATATCGACATCCGTCGGCCCAATTAAAAGTGAAAAAAAGCTGATTGAATTTAAGGGAAGAAAGGGAGGAAAAGAGTCCAATTGGATTATCAAAGAGGAAACACAGTGCAGCACGCAAATCTCGAATATGAAAAACACGAATTCACAGCTATCTCAACCTCTTCTCTGGGTCTGTTTTTAATCCTTCTATTTTCTTTTTTACCATCAATACGCCTTTCTAAAACCCCAACACGGAAATTTCAAACCAAACTCCCATAAAAAATGTGAACAAAATATTTGAAACAATGCTTAAATTTTTTAATCTTACACAGGCAGAAGGTTAGGAGGCAGTGAAAATAGCCCCCCTCCCCATCCTTTCCCGCCTCACCCCATTACACACGACGCACTCTACCACCACCCTACCAGGTTGGGTAAAAATGGTACATGTAAAAAAAAAGTTTTACCACAAAACAAAATTGTCATTAATGCTGTTACAAACTGACAAGGTGTCGATAAAAAGAGAAATTATATTGACTGACATCCCAATCTATACTATAAGGGAAGAATCGAGACCACAAATAAATGTGGATGGCAGCAGAGTGACTTTTTAATATAAAACAATGTCGATATACTTGGAGGGGACTGTATTTTTCTCACTCGGGTCCATTTGACATGCAATGAAGTAAAACATGATGAGCATAATATTACTTATTATGAAACCTCAGTTACACATATTGGGTAATAGTTTATTGTTTAGTACACAATATAAATTTAAGAGCCATGTTTCCATGTGTACGTAATGAGTGATGCGCAATATGTAATGCGTACTGCGTATTGCCTGTTTCCATTGTGTGATGTATATTAATGCGTGATCTGTCGGTGTGTTCTTTTTAGTACTATAAAGTGATAATAATTAAAACTATAATAATAAATACTAATTATAATATATACTACTACTACTCATATCAATGCTGATATTCATCATCATCAACATCGTGACAATTATTGTTATTATTATCATTATGATTAAATATATTATTAATATTATTATTATTATTTTTATTAAAAAATGTTGTTATAATTATTATGATTATTATTATTGTTGTTATTATGATTATTATTATTATTATTATTATTATTATTATTATTATTATTATTATTATTATTATTATTATTATTTATTATTATTATTATTATTATTATTATTATTATTATTATTATTATTATTATTATTATTATTATTATTATCATTATTATTATTATTATTATTATTTTTTATTATGTTTATTATTATCGTCATCAGAGAGTTCTTTTAGTGCTGTATGTGGGGCTCTGAACACCTCACTGACTAAAGAGGAAGATGAAGTTGAAGACATCACATCCATCAGACTTTTTTGTTGTTGTTTGTATTGCTATCTTGTATAATGAGCATCCTTGTAGTAATTCCTCAATGGATACATTTATCGAGATCATCTGGGACGAAATCTTGGGACATTTAGCGAGTAGCTAAATACCATTGTGTCATAACTTTACAAGAGAAGTTGGAAGTGGATAGGTCAGGGGGTCAGAATGAAAAGTAGGAGACACCCAGCCATAGCCTTGACACGGACACCTCAGGGCCACCAAAGACAGGAAGACCAACAGGAACATGGTGAAGGACAGGGGAAGAAGAACGAAAGGAAACAGGAAAGTCATGGAGCGAAATCAGACGAATAGCCCAAGATAGAGTTGAATGGAGACGTTTTGTTGGTTTCTTGTGTTCCTCCAACGGGCCATGAGAAAGACAGAGAGTGAGTGGCCAATTAAAAACATGACTGCGGAAACACAATAAGCTTGTTGGGAGACCCTCGAGGGAAATCCTTGTTTCCGGTGTCCGTACAGAT